>PVJO010002438.1:0-116012 GCA_004026905.1 Hystrix cristata
AGACCGGCGGCCGGCCGCAAAGTAAAGTGAGGAAAATGCAAGGAATGTATGCAAATCAGCAATGCAAACAAGCAGCTAATTAGCCTCTTCCTATATCTTTATCTAGGCTACCTGCCCCCAGGGCAGCCCACACTCTAGATCCAGCTATTTCTCACCACATGAGGCTTTGGGGGGACATCTAGACACAAACCATAACAGTGACCAAGGGAAAAGGAGATGGGGTAAACCACCACAGCACGAAGGAAGCATCCTCCCCCCTGGTTTAGAAGAAACAAACAGCAGATCCCACGATAAGAACTAACGTTTACTGAGGGTGGACTGTGTGCCAGGTACACAGAATTAATGAGATGAAGAAAACACACACATACACACAAGCAGTCTTGACAACACAAGAACTGAATTAAAATGCAATTACAGCTCAGATGACAAAAGAAAATTAGTTTTAGGGTTCTGGCCCAAGTTCTGAGGTTCTGCATATCACAGAATTTTTGTACAGCTGGAGGTGAAAAAAGCTCAGGTGGACACAAACACGCTGCCAAAATTATATAAAGCTTTTCATGGTTCTGGCCACTCAGACGTATCTCACTAGCCGAAGGGTTAGCTTTGCAGACGGTTGGTTTACTGACATTTTTAGTGCCTTTCAAAAGCAAATTTGATAGGTCCAGGTTATTTGGGATTTGTATGAGTTTGTTGCTTTCAATCCATTTTATAGTTTATATAAAATATTTCATATACACACATGTGTGCACACATTTGTGTTTCTTTTTTAAAGAAACTAGTGCCTTAGTAAGAGGAATAGAGCAAACCAAAACCCTTCAAGTAAGTGGACCATCAGTACTGCACACAGATCCTCAACGTGCTAACTGAATGAATGTTCAGTCAGTCGGTTACTGGGGTTCCCACTCTTGACCCAAATCGAGATAGACTGGAACCCTCTAGCGTAGAGCTGAACTCCTACCTGAATCATCCATTTTTTGGTGGGGCAGACAATCTGGCTTCATTACTTTGGTTTTTGTCAAGTTCCCACACCTCTTACCTCCCTGGCATTCTGGCAGCTTCTCCTTAAGGAGCCTGGACCCATTCAAAGCTTACTCCTCAGGGCACTAAAGCTAGAGAAGGACCTTCCTCCTATTCGCAAATGTTCTCCTCACAGCAAGGCCTCATCACAACTAGCACATTCAGCCCTCTGCATCTTCACATCAAACCCACATGGATTTAAGCAACTCTGGCCCAGAATCAAGCCCCAAGACCTCCACACTATTGCTTCTACTGTGACCTAAACAGCCACATTACATTGGCCAGATGAACCTCTTTCCATGGCCACATCCCGTGTGCCAATTATTCACATCCATCTTCTCCCCTCTCTGTACACCCACCATTTGAAAGTGTGACCTTGCCCTCATCTGTCTTTATCCTGTACCTCACCCCCAGCTACCTGTTGACATCTCCCTCATAACCAAATCCTTAAACTTGCCCTGCTCTAGGACCCTACGCCACTGAGCTGTGCTTGCCAGGAAGGACATCCTCAGGACCCAGGCAGGTCTTCCGCTCCTACCCCATTCTATTTCAGGTGTCTGGAGAGACTTTTTGTGGCCTGACTTGATATAATCCTCTGATCACCCTAAATGTGCAGCCCCACCACAATAGATGAGCTTACATCCAGGTCCTCATTGCTTCTAAGATGCTCCATCCCAAGTACAGTTCACTCTCACAAGCCATGCCTACAGATTTCACAAGAGATATTCAACATGGAAAGAACAATCCTGTTCTCAAAGCATTTATAATTACTAGGCATGGTGACTCAGGCCTGTAGTCCCAGATCTCTGAGAGACTAGGGCAGGATGACTGCAAATTTGAGCCAACCTGGGTAACTTAGCATCTCAGCAAGACCCTGTCTCAAAATTTAAAAAATGAAAAAGGGCTAGGGATGTAGCTCAGTGTGAAGGCCCTGGGTTCAATCCCCACTACCACAAAAAGGGTGGAGGAAGGCTATTACAGTAGCACATACCTGTAATACTAACACCCAGGAGTATGAGGCAGGAAGATCACCATGAGTTCAAGGCCAGCGTGGCTACATAGTGAGTTCAAGGCCGGCCTGAACTACATAGTGAGACCCTATCTCAAACACACACACACACAGACACACACACACACACACACACACACACACATACACACACACAGAGACCCAAAAAAAAAAAAAACTAAAAAAGAGAGGAGGGGTTATAATCTGATTGGAGTGTGTGCACAATGATCAACGTTTACTGAACACCCACCACATACCCCAGGCATTGTGCATTTTTCTTCATAGGTATTATTTCTAATATCTAAACTAATCCTACACGGATGGTTTTGCAAATAGGAACTGCAGGATTCAGAAAACTTAGAGAAATTTTGAAAAAATAGAAACTACCTGAATAGAAAGATCTTGCTACCCAACAATTTATATTATAAATGTCATATAAACCAAATTCACTGTGCAATTAGCCAACACTTTATTTTTTTTCTTTTTATTTTTTACCAAGAACATGTATTGGTACATCATATACATAATGAGAAACCATAAGTGTAAATAAGGACAAAGGGGTATAATAGATATTATGTAAAAAAAAAAAAGATAGTATTCAAAAGAGAGGAGAACTAGATAGGGAAAAGAGGAATAAAGAAGAAGGTTAATAGAAAAGTAAGATGAAAGGGAAAAAAATGGAAAAGTGTAAATAAACTTGTTGCAAATAGAGAGGGGTGGGCAAATGGAAGGGAGGAGAGCGGAAGTGGGGGAAAACCAAGACACATCATGTACAGGTACAAAATAACCATGTTGATTAGCCAACACTTTAGATTCACTAAGATACCAATTATTCAGTTCTCTGAGGTGTCACACTATGGAAATGAACAGAGCCTCTTTGGACCCACCAACTGAAAGAAACATAGTGTTTGGACCCTGGCAGGCAGACATACATGCTAGTCAGGCCCCACTGCTTCCTCATTTTCCAAAAGGCCACCAGTACACATCTGTGAGAGGGATTAGGTGTAAGGGGTATGGTCTCTGAATTGAGTATTTTCTCTCAATAGAACTGGAGAACAAACCACAAAGCTTGCTTCATAATTGTATGACAGATAATCAACTGAGTTAACCAGAGTACAAAATAAAAACTAAAAAGCGTTTGCCAATTTTCTTTTGGCAGCCCAGTATCAGAACTCCCAGTATCAGTATCAAACTCCAGTGTTTACGAAATTTTCCACCTGCTGTCAGCTAAATATGCTAAAAATGTCAGATCCTCACTTTCCTGATTTCTTCACAATCAGGACATGGACACAGAACCTAAGCTTGCCCACACACCACCACTCACGTAGGCATCTAAATCAGTAACAGGCGCTGCGCAGCAGCAGGAACAAGTATCTGTTTTCTGGTAACAAGAGCAACATCCCGTTCCAGAGGCAGCCGCACACCTGACTCCAGCGGAGCCAGCGTTGGTGGTGGAGGCAGAGGTATCTGAGTTCAGTCACTACCGCCATACCAGCATCCTCCCTGGACCAGTTCTGTGGTGTGATGTGGCTGGAGTTCTGGAAGTGCTGCTCCCTCTCTGTGCATTTCTCAAGCCTCTTCCCCAGCTTTCCTGGAGAAAGATGGAGCTACTGAAAATCCTGTCAGTCAACTCCTTTTCCACTTGAATTAACTACCTGCAATTTCTGTTACTAGCAGGAGTATGTTCCTAAGAATCCTGGGTGTTACAAAGGACAGGTCAGAGGTGAGCCCTAATCATTGCCAATCTTCCCATCTCAAGTACTTCAATTATCTACTGTTGCATAACAAAACACCCCAAAATTTAAGTGCTTTAAAGTGGCATTTATTAAGTTCAAAATTCAGGGGTTTAACAATCTGAGCTGACTTCAGTTGGGCAACTATACTGCTAAGGGCCAAGGGCCACTGATCTCAGTGGGCTCATTTTTGCTTCTACAGTTGACTATTTCAATGCCTCTGTTTTCCCCTACACGGTCTCTCTTCCTCTAGCCCAGCCTGGGCTTTTTCACATGCCAGCAAAATTCCCAAAGGAGCAAGAAATTGAAATGCTTCTTCATGCCTGGGTTCAAAACCCTGAGCGAGGTCCCTTCTACTGTATACTATGCCCAAACCAACTCACAAGGCCAGCCAAGATCCTGAGGATAGGGGAACATGTTCCACCTCTCGATGGGAAGAGGCACAAAGCATTGTAGGTGTTTTGCAAAGTCCCATATCTGCTGCTTGCTGAAGAACAATGGGGAACTTGTCACAATAGAAATAACCTAGGGGATTCTCATTTATTCGAATTGCTCATACCTAGAATCTGTGTTCTCACCACCATTTCCATTAACCACCAACTTCAGCCACTGATTCAACAACAGCTAACTAGAAGCAATAAATAGACAGCACTGAACCCACAAACTCAGCAGCCTGTCAACAGTTTCCTACAGATCAGACTGCTTGGCTCCTTTACTGTAGGCCACGCTAAAGAACACAGACAGGATTACGTGGCATGGACATTAGTTCTCTGGTTTTAGCTTCTCTGTCTTTGAGCCTCAGTTTTCCTCCCCCAAAGCTCAAAAACAACATTTGCTACTTATGAACAAATGAATAGTTTGATCTCTTCAGACAGAAAACTAGTCAACATCCCTAAACTACAAAAAAACCTAATATAACTTTAAAGGAATTCTGAAAAATCTGGGCTGTAAATTTGGTTATTACAATCTTAAAGAGTTTTAATGAAAGCCTCTTCCAAGAGCCACTCATTTTGGCAGACCCCACAAATTAAACTACATGTTTCCCTGACAACAGCTGAACAGAGAAAGGGCTCCTGCAAAAAGTCTCCATGGAAACCACCCAGTACTTGCATCTTCCATTCACCTTACACACTGGCTGGCATCCAAGCACATCAAAGCAGCAATAAAAACATAAGGAAGTTGGAAGGGCCTTAGACCTCTGTTAGGTAGAGGGAGATTTTCCAGGAAAAAGAAGGCATAGTCAGTCCAAACACCTCAGCATTCAAAAGAAACTTCTATATGTCCAACCTGTTTTTTTAAGTACCCCATATCTTAGTCCATTTGGGTTGCTAAAACAAAATACCTTACACTGGGTAATATATACACGATAGAAGCTTATTTCTTACCATTCTGGAGACTAAGAAGTCTAAGATCAAGATGTTAGCAGATTCAGTGTCTGGTGAGAGCTCTGTCTTTCTCTCTGCCTTGTAGATCGCACTTACTTGCTGAGTCCCCGCATGGTGGAGGGGGCAAACAACCCCGCTGTGGCCTCTTTTATAGGGACACTAACCCCATCCATGAGGGCTCCACCCTCAAGGCCTAATGACCTCATAAGGGCCCCACCGTTTAATACTATTTGGATGTTAGGTTTCAACATGTGAATCTAAGGAGAACACCAACATTCAAACCCTATCACTCCCAAAAGAAGTCTGAAAACATAGGGTATTGGTTTCTTGAGGCTCTTATAAGACAGCATCACACATAAAGTGACTTAAAATAATAGACTTATATTTATTGTTGTATAATTCTGGAGGCTGGAAGTCCAAACTCTTGGTGTCAGCAGGATCAGGTCCTTCTGAAGGCTCTGAGGTAGAATCTTCTCCATGTCTCTCCCTTAGCTTCTCATGACCTTGGTTTAGAGAAGCATCACTTCATCTTTGTCTTCACATGGCATTCTCCCTGTGTGTCTGAGTCACCATATGACTGCCTTCTTATAAGAATACCAATCATATTGGACCAGATACCCAGCCTACTCCAATATGACCTCATTGTAACTTAATTACAACTCCAAAGACCCTATTTCCAAATAAAGCCATATTCTGAGGTATTAGGGGTTAGGATGCCAACATGTCATTTTGGGGCCACACTATTCAACCCAAAACACAGAATTTGTGCAAAATATTTTATTTTACCTATTCACTATGTATTTGTTAAAGTAAATCGATACATCCATTTATTTTGTGGCCCATTCAAAATATAAGGTTTATACTTGGTCAGAGAGTCATGCCCAGCTACACTGAAATTAAGGCAATGCAAACTTTAGGCAACCACAAACCAAGCTCAAAACCAGAGGTTCTACTGCAAAAAGAAAAGGAAATGAAAGTCAGAGGACAACTAGAATCATCTATCACACAGGCCAAGAAGAAAATCACTCAAGAAAAACAAGATACTCTGTCCTTAGGTGAAAACGCACTGCAAAAATGAGATCATAAAAGTTAATCATGCTTGAAAAAGACCTTCAAACTGAAAAGAAGGAATTAGTTTTATGTCTCACAAGAAATCAAAGGCAAGAGACATTCAAAGAGCACACAGTGAAAAGCATCCCAAATTAGAAGTACTTCTAAAAAGTCATCAGAGAAGGGCTGTATCATTTTGCCTTCCCATTAGAAAGGTATGAATAATCTAGTTTCTCTACAGCCTTGCCAAAATTTGGCAGCATCACTGTTTTTCATTCTAGCCACTCCGATAGGTATTTACATCCACTTCGGTAAAATATCTCTCCACCTCTTTTGCCCGTTTTCTGATTGGATTGTTTGGGGTTTTTACTGCTGAGTTTTGAAAGTTCTTTACATGTTCTATGAATGTGATTTGCAGGTACTTCTTCCAACTCTATAATTTGTCTTTTCATCTTTATATGTCTTTCTCAGAGGAAATGTTTTCAATTTTTTATGAGATCCACTTTATAAATCTTTTTCTCTTATTAACTGCACCTTTGATGTAAGATCTAAGAATTCTTTGACTATCTCTATGTCCTAAAGTTTTTCTCCTTTATTCTTTCCTTTTGGGGGGGGCGCAGAGCTGAGGACTTTTTACATTTAAGTTTGTGATCCATTTTCAGTTCTTTTGGTATAAGGTGTGAAGTTCAGTCCAAGGCATTTTTTGGTTTTGTTTTTGGTAACTGATGTTCAGTTGACCCAGCATTATTTGCTGAAAAGGCTATTGTTCCTTTTCCATTTAGTTGCTTTTGAAATTTGTGAAAAATCCTAAAAAGTAGCAAAGAAACAATCAACAGAGTGAATAGGCAACCTGAGGGTTAATATCTAGAATACATAAGGAACTCAAAAAAACTTTAAAATGTAAATAATTGAATTTTCAAATGGGCAAATGACCTGAATAAATACTTCTCAAAAGAATACAAATGTCCAACAAATATATTTTTATAGAAAATACATTAAGCATGTATATCAATTTGTAGAGAAGTGACACTTTCACTATGTTGAATCATCTAATCTATGAATATAGTATGTCTCTTCTTTTTAGAGCTTCTTTGATTTCCTTCATCAGCACTGCACAGATTTCAGCATACAAATCCCATGCATGAGTTTTACACCAAAGTATTTTAAGTGACTTTAAATATATATATATTTGTGGAGCTGAGGATCAAAGCCAGGGCCTTGTGCATGCCAAGCAAGTGCCCTACCACTGAGCCACACCATTAACCCAGGTATTAGTATTATATTTTTAATTTTGGTTTCCATGTATTCATGGCTAATATATAAAAATGCAATTCATGTTTGAATATTTATCTTGTATCTTTGGACCCTACTGAATTCACTTATTAGTTCTAGGAGTGATTTTGTAGATTCCTTGAAATTTTCTAGAAAGACAATCATGTCATCTGCAAATAGAGACAGTTGGGGTTTTTTGTTTTTTTGTTTTTCCTTCAGAGATCAGTGATCTCGCCTTATTACACTGGCTAGAATTTCTAGCAAAACATTGAAAAGTACTGATGGGAACAGACAGCTTTACCTCAAAAATAATTCCATGCTGAGGCTATAACTCATGTGTACAGCACGAGTTATAGCATGTGTTCTACATGTACAAGGTACAGCATGTGTTCTACATGTACAAGGCCATGCCTGGGTTCAATCCCCAGCATGCACACAAAAAATGAAAAAAAAAACACAAAAAACATGTAAACTTAAAGATGTAGGGTAAAATGAAATAGTACCTAAGTCAATAAATTAGGAGTTGGCCTACGAGCCAAATCTGCCTACTACCTGTTTGTGTAAATAAATTTTGTTGGAACACAGGTACATAATATATAATTATTTATATATTATGTATGGTCACTTTGGCACTGCAACAGTGGAGTTGAGTGGCTGTGACAGAGACCACATGGCCCATAGAGGCTAAAATATTTACCATCTGACCTTTATTAAAAAAATGTTTGCTGAACTCTAATAAACAATGCCTGCATAAAATAATAATGTTTTGTGAAGTTTAATATATAGTATTAAAATATATGGCAAAAAAGTAAGTTGGGAGAAGGGACAAGAAGAAAAATAAAAGCAGACATTAATGGTAGTAACTTTTTACCAAAACATCCCCCAAACATATCCTCTCAAATTCAGAAGGTAGAAGAACTTCTTTCGCTTCTCTTTTCATTATTTCTTCACTCAAATCAAAGTACAATCATTCACTCTCTAGCATCACTGGGCAGAAAGGAGCTACATCCTTATAATAAATCCCTCCTTAAAATATCTATAAGGGTACTCACCAGTTCCAATCTAGCTCTCTCCTTGCTCTTCACAGCTAGGGTGACTAACCATTCTGGTTTTCTCGGACTGAGGGGGTTCCGAGGGTGAGGGACTTTCAGTGTAAAAGCTAAAAAAGTTCAAGTTAGTTTCCTTACTTCCAATAACCCATCCCTATGAGATGGACTGAGTGTGACATGGATAGTAGTTCTCCTTTCCACTCACTTCTAGTGCCCCAGTGAGCAGGTCACCAAGTAGAACTCATAAAAGCTAAGTGCACAGCATTACCTACAGGGGTCACTAATAATTCTTCCCCAAATGATAACTTTGAAAGCACACATATTCCTTGACTCCTCAAAGGCAAAGTGTGTCTAAAAGTCAACTGAAATAGAAGAACTCATGGCTATCTTATCAGCCTCTATATTCTTACTTTCCAGATCCCAGTGTCCTACTAACTGATGCCAGTATGTAACACAGAAACAAAATCTATTTTAATCTAAGAGAATTGGGAAATTTCCAAAGAGCACTGACCTGAAAAATCTTGACAGAGCAGAGGAAATTGATTTTCTACCAAAGCCATGAAGAGGATTAGACTCAGATTTAGGCCAATAAAAGATTTACATTCCATCAAAGTCCAAATATAACATGATGCACAGATGAAAACACACTCATGAGCTGACGCACATTAGAAAATGCAAAATAAAAGTCAGTTCTTAGGAATGCTCATCCCAAAGATAAAATGCAAGGTATAAATTGCATAAAAATTTCTGTGATAGAACACGGCATAATCAATTTTTCAAGTAGATTTTTGTAATTAACTTTTTTTGGGTTTTTTTGTTGTTTTGTTTTGTTTTGCTTTTGTGGTGCTGGGGATTGAACTCAGGGCCTTGTGCTTACCAGGCAAGCACCCTAACCACTGAGCTAAATCCCCAGCCCTTGTAATTAACTTTTATTCTCATTAAAACCTCAGGATCAGAAAATAGCATCAGTCATGCATTTATAGTAACCAAAAGAATTCTTATGATAGGTAATAAATAAATTAAAATTACGAAAACCTCCAGTTTCCCAACTTTCAAATATAAAGCAACAATTCCACACCATGCCACTACCCACATAGACAACTGTGTGACTATACTTTGTTTTTATAACATCTGTCAATTATGGTAAGAAGCTCTGTACCCAGCTACACTTAAAACCCAAAGTAGTACCGGTGACCAGCTTGACTTTGATTGCCCTGCCCACCTACTCTGGGCAGTATGAAACAGCAAAGCAGATCTTCCCATCAGGTGCTCACCTATTCTGACCACAGTGAAAATTAAAGTTAAATTAAAACCATCTCTTTCCAAATGCTTTGCACTTCCTTTAGCTTCTGGCAAATCATGGATCTTTTTAAATGTTCCCCATGTCTAAGAAAGGAAATATGACACATGGGGTGTCAACAGATAGAGTCAAGAAAAGCTATCACTGTGTAAATGAAGCATGACATTGAAACAGCAGAAGTCAAGTATGTGAGTGAGCCAGTCTCTATGTAGAATTGGTCACATCCAACTGAATGCAATTTGGAAAGAAAAAAGGAAAATACTTGAAGAAAAAAGCTCTAAGCCAATGCAATCAATAGTGTTTAAAAGTGATAGGATGATTCCTGAGGTGGAAACATTTTTTTTATTTCATGGTTGCATTATTATACACAGTAAATCGAAATACCACTGTACCCCATCAGGGCTCTTTTATTCCCCAAAGCTCAAAACCAAGTGTAATCAACGAAAATATAGTTGAAGTGCTTTAGGAAGAGAACCAGTTAACCGCCTCAAATTTCAGGAAAACCTTATGTAACCTCGAATATATATAGGACAAAATTCAGTTCTGATTTATTCAAGTAAAGTCCCTTTCCCAAGAGGCACCTGAATTGACAGGCACCACACTTTAACCGGAAGGTGATGCAACCCAGCAAAAGCTGAATGATTTTTGCATGTTGATCTTATATTCTGCTGCTTTGCTGAAGTTGGTTAATAATTCTAGGAGCTTTTGGTGGAGTTCCATACGACCCAGCCATTCCCCTACTAGGTATCTTCCCTGAAGAGCTAAAGACATCATACTACAGAAATACCTGCATACCAATGTTTCTAGCAGCACTATTTGTAATACCTAAACTCTGAAAGCAGCCTGTATACTCTTCAACGGATAACTGGATAAACAAAATGTGGTATCTATATATAATGGAATACTATTCAGCCATAAAGATGGATAAATTAGAGTCATTTACCGGAAAAGAGATGGACCTGGAAAATATAATGTTGAGTGAAATAAATCAGACTTGCAAGCTGGAATACTGTATGGTATCCCTCATTGAGTGAGGCAAAATACAAACAAAAGAAAATGGTAAACAATGGATACAAAAAGGCAAAGTGTTAGATATAAGCTAATAGGCAAGGGTCCAAGGGAACAAGAAGAGGGCAAAAGGGGAGGGGAATGGGAACCCAGAGGAATAATGATACCCTAAAAACAAGAACCTAATAACCCAAATGCAAAACAGCCACACATACACTAGGTATTGCAGTAACTTTATGTAGTTGTGACTTAATGATGCATCTATGTGGTTCTTTACATTGCTCATCGTTATAAGCAAAAGGCACAATGTATTATGGTCTTTAAACTTGTATAATGGCCTGTAAGTCTGTGTAATTTTGGATAAATTTTAATAAAAATCTATTTTTAAAAAAGCTGAATGAAAAAAGGGCGGGCTCCTGCTATAGGTCTCCATGGAAACCACCAAGTTCTTACAGCTTATACATTGGCTGGCTGTTATGGTTTGTGTCTAGATGTCCCCCCAAAGCTTCATGTGCTAAGAAGTAGCTGGATCTAGAGTGTGTAATTACTAAATTAGTCCACTGATTGGTTTGGCATGGTTCTGCTGGGATCAAGGATGTGATGCTAGGATTAAGGATACTAGGATTAAGGGTGGGAGTACTGCCCACCCTAAAGCCAGGTAGCCTGGATAAAATATAAAATACAGGAAGAAGCTGGTTACCCTCCCCCCTTGCCTGCATCCCTTGCTTACCTGGCTGCCTTCTGCCTGTCTGCCATGCCACCCTGCCTCAGATCCAGCTGATTGTGGACTGAAACCTCTATAAACTGTGAGCCAAATAAACCTTTCTTCCCCTAACTTTGGGTGTCTGGTATTTTGTCTCAGCAACGAGAGAAAAGTAACTAAGACACTGGCATTCAAGCACATCAAATAAACAATAAAAATGTAAGGAAGTTGAAAAGATTTCGGAAAATGAAGAACTCAGTGTTGGGTACAGAAAGACTGCCCAGGAAAGAAGAAGGCATTATCAGTCCAAATTTCTCTGCTAGTCCAGCTAAAGGATAACGAACAATGAGGATATTCTACAGATTCTGAAGCAAGACTAACTCAGGCAGAAACCCTTCCGCAAATGGAGTTTCATTCTGTGTGGGCATCATACCCACAGCTCCACACTGCCTCCAGAAGTACCAGGGCACCAGGCAGGGCACCAGGCAGGGCACCAGGAAGATCTGCTGAGGCCTTGTGAAGCAGAACACTTTTCAGTCTGGAAAACCTATAAGCCCTAAACAAGCCAAAGACACACATGAGCACTTCTTCCCTCCTGGCGAGATGCTAAGGCAAAGCTGACCTTAGTGTGATGTGTAGAAATGAGGGGATACCGTATTTCCTGTGATGTATGTCATAAAAGTGAGCTTTTTTCCCTCCAAGTTCTGAGGGCTGCAATTGGAAACTGGAAACTACCTCAGTATCCATTAATAAGGAAGTGAGTTAAATAGATAAGGACACATTCATAATACTGAGTACAAAAAAAAGAAAAAAAATACTGAGTACAGTATTCTTCACTTAAATTGTTTTCCTTTGACCACTTAAAACACACAAAAATTGCAAAGAAATTATAGTAAAACCATGAAATCACTTAATATAATCTAATGATGTTAATATTTCCACACTTTAGGTTTTCGATATGTTTACACATGTACATGTATATGTACATAGACATACAATTTTTCACTTTGTTACAAATAAATTATATGTTAATTTAAAGTCTCTGGGGGATTGGGATGCAACTCAGTGGCAGAGGACTCTCCTAGCATAGGCAAAGCCCTGGGTTCAATTAGTACCACAAAAAAAAAAAAAAAACCCTCTGGGTTAATCATCGTTTTGTCTTACCCTTTCTTTTGAGATAACTTCTAAAAATACATTATATAGAGGTATATGTAGGTTTACCTTGGTATGATAAAAATATCTTTTTGTGCATATCTGTGGTACTGGAAATTGAACCCAGAGCCTTCGCACCAAGCTACATCCCCAGTACTTTCTTATTTTTCATTTTCAGACAGTATCTCACTAAATCACGAAGTTGCCCAGGCTGGGCTTCAACTGCTATCCCCCTGCTGCCTCAGCCTCCCGGCGTGCTGGGATTACAGGTGTGTACCAGCACAGCCACCTAATAAAAGTATCTTTGAAAAAAGAAGAAACAAATCTCCCAAGGAAGAAAAGATAGTTAATAGGTATTGCAGTACAGTTGTACAGGGGGAATAACTTCTAATGTTCTATAGCACCATAGGGTAACTATAGTTGACAACAATTAGGAGGATGTTCAATCTTCCCAATACAAAGAAATGATAAACATTCGAGTTGAGGTTATGTCAATTACCTGATCTGATCATCATGTATTGCATATATGTCCTGAAATACCACACTATTTTTAATAAATATGTACAATTATATGTCAATTACATTTTAATATATTTAAACCCCCAAATAAAGTATTTGCATCATAGCTTTTATATTATATTTACCCATTTGCAAGATTTTTCCAAAAGTAAATTTATATTTTCACTCAAATTGTAAATGACTTGAATTATTTTTAAAAACTGAAATGTGTTTAGAGTTTCTGAACGTGAAAAGGAAATGTAATTTATAATTTTTAACTATGTGAAATGAGGCTCCTACACATGTGCCAGGCAGCCTCCAAGACAAGCCCCACTGATCTTTATCCCTAATATTCATGATGCCCTTGCATCGCCCTCTTCCATATCATATCAGGGTTGCCTGTGTGACCAAGAAATGAGGAGAGAAGTGATCTGTAACTCCTGAGGTTAGGTCATAAAGATAGTGCAGCTTCTGCCTTGCTATCTGTCTCGGATCCCTCACTCTGGGGGAGACCACTTGTCCTTTCATGAAAACTGAACACACTGAAGCAGCCCTAAGGAAAGGCCCACATGGAGAGGAACTAAGGCATCTTGCCAATGACCCTATGAGTGTGCCCAGCTCCCATCAGACCGTCACATGGCTGCAGCTCTGAAAGACAACTTGACTGACTGTACCCTCAAGGGTGATACTTCGGAACCCCAGAGTGTAATTAAATTAAAAAGCAAAAAAAAAAAAAGAGAGAGAGCAAATAAGAAACAGAACTAGGTCTTTTGCAAATGGGAAGGATATCTGGAGATGGAGGGAGGGGGAGGAAAAGGAGGGGAAGAGGAAGTAAAAGAATTCAGAGGTGTTATGTGCATGCACCAACTTCTTGCAATGATACAATTATCTACTGCAAACATGCACTAATAAAAAAAAAAAGAGTGATCAGAGCTGGGGTGAAGTGGCACATGCCTATAACCCCAGCACTGAGGGAGGCTGAAGCAGGAGGGCCACACATTCAAGCCCAGCCTAGACAGATCAGTAAGACCCTGTCTCAAAATAAAAAAAATAAAAAGGTCTGGGGATGTACTGTAGCTCAGTGGTGGAGCTTGCCTAGCACTAGTGAAGCCCAAATACCACACAAAAAGAGCGATCTTGATCCAGAACCACCAGTTTTTCTCCCACACTCTTGACTCTCAGAAACTATGTGAGATAGTAATTGTCCGTGATTTTAAAGTGCTAAATTTTGAGGTAACCCGTTACACATCAAAGGTTAAAATGTATACCTGCTATCAGTCGGGTGGTGTCTTTACTTCTTTACATTGAGAGCCAATGCCAAGGAGGGAGCACAGCAGTGTGGCAGGGACCCACCACCCACAAGTTGTGTGATCCTAATCAAAGTAATTGCCTTCAACCTCAATTTCTTTATCAAAAAGAAGAGATAGGAATATCAATTTTATAGAGCATTTATTTTTAAAAGCAAAATATACATAGTTTGGTGGCAAATAAGCAGGTAACATTCATTCTGTCCTTTTCTTCTTTTTCCCCAGCACTGAGGATTGAAACCGGGACCTTCACAGTGAGCTACATCCACAGATCTTTTTTATTTTTTTCATTTTGAGACAGGGTCTCATGAAGTCAGTAAGTTGCCCAAACTGAACTTGAACTTGCAAACCTCCTGCCTCAGCCTCCAGGAGTACTAAATTACAGGTGTGCAACACCATGCCTGGCAGTTTCCTTTCTTTGTAAGAGGGTAAGTGGTTTTACCAAAGATGAGCATGGACTTATAAATACAACTACAATTAAACTGAATATTGAGCCCTAGGAAAGTTGGAAAAGACACCCTTTCCAGTGGATGCAGGGGGAGACCTCAGCACTACTGGCAGGCTGGGCCACACAGTTACAAAGTAAAAGGCTGCTCTGTGTACCAACAATCCCATTAAATCTTCTCAACACCCCGGCATTAACCAGGACAGACTAGGTTACATGAATGGAGGTTTCTCGACCTCAGCAGTACGGACATTTGGGGTTAGATGATTGTCATAGGGGCTGTCTTGTGCACTACATGCCAGCAGCACTTCCCCAACTGCCATAACCAAAAAATATCTCCAGATACTGCCAGATGTCTCAGGGTGTGAGGTGCTAAATCACCTCTGCTGGAGGATTACCATGATAAAGTATCAAATAGTCACCAAATGTTAATCATGTAAAATGATTTTCTTTTACATTACTGGGGATTGAACCCAGGCCTCCAATGAGCTACATCCTCAGCCCTTCTTACTTACTTTTTTGAGACAGGGTCTCCTAAATTGTCCAGGCTGGCCTCAGACTTGTGATCCTTCAGTCTCAGCCTCCTGGGTAGCTGGGCTTACAGCCATCCGCCACCACACCTGGCTTATCCTAACATTTTTTCCTTGTTCATACTACAAAATTCATTGGCGCTCTGCTGAACGTTGTTTATACTGCTACCCAAACTGGTGGAGCTGTGTCTGTCTGGAACATCGTCCACCAGCTGTCATGGCAGAAAGGAGAAGAGACAAGGCAAGTCACATGCTAGCTCTGAAAGCTTCTGCCAAAAACAAGCCACCCTTTTTCTTATATCGGCTACTGGCCTCAGCAAATCTGTAGCCAAAGCTAACAGCAAGAAAAGGTCAAAAGAATTTTTCAAGTAACATGCAAAGTATCAATCCCTAAAACATCCAGAGGTACTAACAGTTTAAAAGTAGAAAAACATGTTCACAGGTAACTAACAAAACTCACAGCATAGCTTGTGAGACCAAGATTCAAACTATGTCTACCCAGTACAAACCCACAGAATACTCTCGAACACTGTTTTGCAAACTGTGTTCTACAGAAGTAAACAGTACTTCAGGGATTGATTCTACAATATTTAAATCAAATCGTATCTGTATTTAAAAATAGATTTAATACAACTCATGGGCATACACTCAAGAGAGTAGAAAATGTTTCCATATAAAAACATATCTAAACGTTCAAAGAAGCATAAACAACCCAAATATCAACAGATGAAAGGATAAACAGAATATGGTATATCCATAAAGTAGAATATTATTTACCCAGAAAAAAAATGAAGGAAGGCTAGATATATAGTTCAGTGGCAGAGTGCTTGCCTGGCATGCATGAGACCTTGGGTTTGATCCCCAATGCCACAATAAAACAAAAGGAATGAAATAAATATACATGTTATAATGCGAATGAATCTTTAAAATATTACACTCAATGAAAGAAGCCAGTCACAATAGACCATACATTGTATGATTCCATTTATATTAAATGAGCAGAATAGACAAATCTCCAGGTACGGAAAATAAATTCGTGGTTGCCAGGATGTGAAGTTAAGAGAACTGGGCAGCAATTAGTGACTGATGCTAAGGGTGTCTTTTTAGGCTAATGAAAATGTTCTAAATTTGACTAAATTAAACTGATAGCCACACAATCCAATAAACATACTAAAAAGCATTGAATTGTACACTTTAAGTGGGTAACTTATACATCCCTTGTATGGTAATAAAATTATTACCAAAAACGTTGCCAGACTAGAAATAAAATGTATATTTATGATCGCCCCTTTTTCCACATCACTGTAAAATAAATGTGACGCAATTTTTGCTTTCAGGTGAAGATAATGGATGCTCTCAGGTACAGTGTTTAATCATATTTTGAAGAACTGCTTTCCCACAAGGAGAAGAAAATATAATTGAAGACAAAAGAAGGTGAATTCATAAACACGTGGGCAGTAGAAATGAACCTGAAGTTTCACCAAAAGTGGTAGGTTTTTTAATAAGATGATGCCTATCACAGAACCAAATACCAAATGCCTACTCTTTTTGTGTGCTTTTCCAGCATACAGCTAGCAAACACTAAAAGGCAACTATTTTAGAGATAAAGTGGCTACCTGTAAGCAAATAACATAGCAGTATGATGCCATCGCATCACAGAAATTCACTTGCCATCTATGCAAAGCAGTATGTTGGTGGGTAGGGCATTTTATTTAAAGATTTCCACAATCATTTTGCCATGTGTTCTGCATTCTGAGTCCCAGTCGTGAACTGACAGAGGTTCATGGCTAAACCGCAAACCGATCCCCACCAGCATGAGCCAGAGTAATAACTCTGAAAGAGTCAGGGTTCCAATTCCCACGGAGCAGCTGATACTCCATCTCCGCTCCATGGATTCTCGTGGCACAGGTGATACTGTTTGGGGAAATTTCTGTGACAGTATGCCACAAGAAACGGGGTGAGCAGTGTCGTACTGAATGCAGCCCATCACAGGTCCAAACGCCTGTGCTCCTTAAATTTCTGTTCATAGTAATAACATTCAGCTGAAGACAAATTCTCATGTGACAGTCAAAAGTGACTGCAAAGGACTTTGTGGGCCCACAGGAAAGAATTTCCTTTCAACTGTTACAATTATTTTCAATGATTTTCTGTGAAAACCACTTAAGTAGGAAACTGCTTTCTTAAACTGTGGTCAGAAAATTAAGATATGGAGCAGGGAATGGTGGCACATGCTTGTAGTCCCAGCGCTGAGAGGCTAAAGCAGAAGGATTGCTTAAATCTGTGAGTTCAAGACCAGCCTGGGCAACACAGCGATGCCTCATCTAAAAAAGGTTTTAAGTATACGAGACAATTAAAATATGACAGCTTTCATAATCTGCACTCCATTAGGAAAGGGGTTCTTAATTTTTTGCGCCATGAACCTTTTTGTAGTTTAGCGAAGTCTTATGGGTCCCTTTTAGGAATATTGTTTTTAAATGCAAAAATGAGAATTACACAGAAAGCCAATTATATTGAAATAGTTATTTACAGTTAGCATCCCAAAATGCTAACTTGGGATGAGGTAGTATATATGCCTTTATTACAGCATTAAAAATCAAGAACTAGTAGTAATTCTAAAAACTGCCAAAATTTTGAAGCAGTAACTAGCAGGAATTATATCTCAAATTATATACAAAAGGTATGATGTAATATGAAAATATTTGTGACTTGTTGAACACAAAGTCTCAGGTAGGGCTAATGATACTGTGATTTGTTGCCTGCATTCACTAATCAATGAAAATGTTAAATGTCAGAATAAAGATATACTTTATTCTCTATCCAAGGGCAGAGTCCCCTTGAATTCTATTCCACAAATCTTTAGAGAACTGAGGCTCCAGGTAAAGAACCCTTGTACTAAAACAAGATAAAATAAAATAAAATAAAATGCAGTAATTTCAGAAGTAAATCTTCCCCAGAAGGATACAAATTTTAGGATGTCTGCCAACACCCTTTAAGATGTTTTCTTCATAAATGGCACAAATACAAAGGCTTGTGGTGCTTTTTTCATGCTGCCAATGCCTCATACATACCACATTAGAAGCTAATGTTAACAAATAAGTAACATTAAATATTAGTAAAAAAGCAAATAAAGCTGAGACAAAAGAAATAACCCATATTCACTTTTATTCTGGACATTCTCTTGACATAAATCCTGTTGATAGACTTGGCTGACCGCCTAGAATTTTTCTGGACTAGTCTTTAACCATGGGGGAGAGAGCAAATTTTATACTACCCTCAAAATGTATGGTCCACCTACATCCTACACTGCTTCAGATTGTTCTCAGATTTCTTAATCAATATTGAAGCGAGTAAAAATCTCCTGTGGCTACGAATTTTGGCATGCTTAATGGTATCCATGGAAATATCCTAATTGAAAACATTCAGTTCCCATTGGATCATCTTATCCCATGAAGCTTTTGAAAGAATACATTTAAATTCCTCCACATATTTGACATCCTATAAAGAATCTTAGCACACGGGGTAGCACAGTCTCTGGTATGGCAGGAAAACCTCTCATCTAGGTATTCAAAATAATTCTACCAAATTGCTTATGGGCACTCAAAATCCTGACCTAGAATGTCATTATAACATTTAGTCAATTTAGTATTTTGTCTGCAATATAAATAGCACTTTGAAGTTAGGCAAAGTTTATCAGAAATTTGAGTTTTTGTTGCATTAAAAACTAAGCGTTTCTTAGCTTACACCTTAGAAGACAAGGTTGGGTTCTCGACCTTCCTCATAATTTTGCCTCATGTGTTATTAAATGCCCTGCAATTTCTAGTTAGAATCAACATCACTTTTCTGATTTTAGAGATCCAGTGCTACAAATAAATACAGGATCATAGAAAGATCCAACTCTGCTCTTTTTCTCTTGTCCAAGGAACATCTGTTTTGTGTTATCAATCATAACGGGGGTAAAAAAAAAAAAAGGTAGAGAATCAGATGCTGACCCTAAGAAAACGTATTTTATCTTTTTTATACCTCTTCTTCCTTACCTGCAAATCGGAGGTGAGGCTGGCATGCCCCTCTCCCTACCAAAAACTTGGGAGGATTCCTCTAACTGAATCCAACCTTACTCTCACCGCCTGTGCATCGCAGCAGTGCCGCTCCTCCCGACAGAGCTCAGCGCATCCTTTGAAGTCAGCAGGAGTGGCTCGAGAAGAAAAGAAAACACAAGGGCACAGAGGGAGCATGGAAACCAGCCAAGGCTGACGGAATTTAATAACCTAGGATTTGAAAAGCTGTGCAAATATATTTATTATCAAGATGTTTCGACTTGTTATTAGCTCACTTTTATTGAGTAAAAGGTCTTCTGTGCTCACGCCAGATGGCTGGGAGAGCACTAGGAAACCATTTCTGAAGGATGGTGCTCAGTAATCCAAAACAAGCCAAAAGTTGAACCTCCTGCTATTTGGATAACCTATCATCCACTCAGAGAGCGACGAAAATGAAATGTTCCTTCTTCCCATCAGGTTTTTATCCTGACCAGAATTAGGACAAAAGAAACTGATAAATACCACAACCCCAATATGAAATACTTTTACCAGTAGAGAGCCGCATTTGAAACAGAGACTTTCATTTCATCACTGCCCTGCAAGAAGTGCAAATACCCAAGGGCCACCACAGCGAGAGCGGCCCAAGCAAGACTCTGGGGAGGGCGAGGTAACACATGGAGAGAGGCTGACCACAGACACTGCGCAGCCATTCCGAAGGCGAAGAAGCCATCCTGGAAGTGGAACCTCTAGTCCCAGCTGCCCAAACAACACCACGGAGGGCACAGATACACAGCCCTGCCAAGACTTCCCCCAGGCCCTCACCAACCAAAGCGTCAGCATGATTACTGTTAGCCATAAATTCTAGGATAGCCCCTTAGGCAGCAATAGATACCAAAATATCATCACATTTCACATGCCCTTTGGTACCACTGAAGAAGTAACAGTGAGACGACCTGAGTATTTTTTAAACAAGAGCAGAAAATGAACAAAGGTCCTTCCGGCTGCCTCAAAACCTCAGTCACTGCCCTTAATCCTCAGGCAGGAGACAGTTTCAACAAGAAGTGGAGATCTGGTCATCCCAGCAGAAATCTCAGTAGGAATCATTAAGGCCTAACAGCAAGAGCGATCTTACTCCAATTAGTCTCCTAAGAGTGGGAAGCCTGAAGTAGGTTCTCCCTGCATCTGCTGAGCTCTTGCCTCCAGGAATCCTCCCTAGCTACGTGAACACCAGAGAAACCCCGCCAACTGGCAGGTACCTAACAGATACTGGTATACAATTGCTCAGTGTGCTAAGCTTTCAGGAGCAAGAGACTCACAGGCTAGTCCCGGGGTCACTCTTCTGACTCTTTTGGTTGCTGCCCACCTAAACCAAGGAATCTGCTAACAGTTTGAAGGCCTTGTCAAATTCCTCAAGGAAATGAAAGAGTCACCCAACAGCCCACAGCGAAGGACTAAGTGGGTCACCAGGCAATTTTATTATTTGAGTATTTTTAACACTATAGTTGTTTCTTCAATTCTAGGCCAACCAGGACATAGAGTTACGCTATCTATAGTGTATGGTGCATTAAAATTAGTTCTGATAAATATTCCTAACACAGTTACAAGATGATTGAGAGTACGTGAGTCCTTGAAGAACACTGAGGAATGTTACTAAAAATAAAGAGCCCTTTCTACTCTGCAAGGTACTGTAGTTTCATCACAAAGCACCCTGTGGGGAGAAGTTAGTTTTATGCTCATTTTACAGACCCAGGAATGGGAACACACATAGATTGCAGCAGAAAAGTGTATAAACAGGGCTGGGGATTTAGCTCAGTGGTTAGAGTGCTTGCCTCACAAGCACAAGGCCCTGAGTTTGATCCCCCGCACCAAAAAAAAAAAAAAAGAAAGAAAAAGAAAAAGAAAAGTGTATCAACTATGGACCCTGAACCTCTAACACCACAGGAATTTATTCCCACTTATATGTATCTATACCTATCAAGCAATGTACAAAAACAGGGCTGATCTGAATGACTACGTCCAATTGGTATACAGTCAAGATGGAAAACAGAGGAGGCAACTGAAACTCTGGTCTACTACACTAAATCAGTAATTTCACTTCTCTTTGTATTTATCCCCTCCAAAATAGCCTATCCCCAGAGATCAAGATTATCAAACAAATGATTATTTCTGTTAACTTTCAGAATAAAACTGCTTCCCTTACCAGAATCTGATGCTACTATACAGTAACTCACAACGAAATCCAGAAATTACCTTATTATATATGACAAATAATCTATCATAGTTCTAACATGGCAGCCAAAGTCAAGTAAAATCACAGGTAATACAAAAATCTAGAATTTATTCTAAAATATTTTCACGACACATAAAATGAAGTTAGCAGGAACTGGGAGATGAAATAAATGCAAAGTTATTACCTGGTGGGTAAAGAGTTTCCATTTGGGATAGTAAGACCATCCTGAAGATTGATGGTGGTGATGGTTACATTGAGAATGTGCTTAATGTCAATGAATTATATACTTAGAAAGGGTTAAATGCTAAATCTTGGGCCAGGTGTGGTGGCACAGGCCTGTAATCCCAGCACTCGGAAGGCTGAGGCAGGATGATCGTCACGAGTTCAGGGCCAGCCTGGGCTACATAGTGAATTCAAGGCCAGCCTGAAATACACAGTGAGACCCTGTCTCAAATAAATAAATAAATAAACAAACAAACAAACACACACTAAGTCTTATGTATATTTTACTATAATAAAAAAAATTTAAGAGGATAAATGCCTACACGAAATAAATTAGCTATGAATGGCTAAATCACACGGTCACATTTCAGTGGTAGAAAATAGCTAGAAAGTTAAAACACTTCAGATTTCAAGTTAGATATATTCAATCTGAATAGTTTTGAAAGCCTCTTCAATCATAATTTTTTGATTTAAGCACAGCAAGAAGCTTCACGGTGTTGATCACGCTGATATGCTGCCATATCTAAAAGCACTTCAGACTTAAACAATACTTTAAACAAATGATCAAAATTATAATCATCAGCAAGAGGCAGTGAGACAGCATATGCCTCCTGAGGAAGGACATGTCACATACACAGTACTCTAGACAAAAATGCATAATCTCACTCTAAAGAACAAGAGACGTGAACCAAACCCAAATTTGGTACACTCTACAAAACAGTGTCATGAAATGTCACTGTATAGAATGTCAAAGCAATCAAACACAAAGGGAGCCTTACAGGAACCATTCCAGATCAAAGGAGACTAAAGAGCCAACCAACAAATACATTCAATCTATGATCCTGGGCTAGATCCTACAGTAGGAGGAAAAAAAAATCCCAACAAAGAAAACTTGGAAGATAAGTGATGAAACTGAAATACAGAAAGCAGACTAAAGTATTAAGTTTTTTAAGTATGAATAAGAGTATGGGCTTATTACAGTTTTCAAATTTAATACTTCAGTGAAAAACTGCACCTAGACTATTCTAAAGCTAAAGATGTAAAAACCGTATATAAATTCTGTAACCTACTTAGCAAAAGGGTTTCTCCCACAGGTATGAGTAAATAATTCTGAAACTATGTGTATGCTACAATTAAACAAATAGATAAACCTAAGTGTTAAATTTAAACAATTAAGGGTCGGGTGTGCTGGCACACACAGTTGTAATCCCAGTACTTGGAAGGCTGAGGCAGGAGGATCGCTGCAAGTTCGAAGCCAGTCTGGCCTACATAGTGAGTTCAAAGCTAGCCTGAACAACATAGCAATATTCTGTCTCCAAA
This sequence comes from Hystrix cristata, assembly GCA_004026905.1. Taxonomy (NCBI): domain Eukaryota; kingdom Metazoa; phylum Chordata; class Mammalia; order Rodentia; family Hystricidae; genus Hystrix; species Hystrix cristata. Next base: position 23,265 of record PVJO010002438.1, read on the forward strand.
AAAAATGCTTAAACAATTAAGGCATAAAAGAGCATGACATATATAACGAAACCTCAAATGGTTTAGTATATAACAACAGACATGCAAATACAGATATACATAAAACACACATACAGGGCTGGGGATTTAGCTCAGTGGTTAGAGTGATTGCCTCACAAGCACAAGGCCTTGAGTTCGATCCCCAGCACCAAAACAAAAACAAAAAAACCACATACATATAGAGAGCGAGCACATGATAATACCAATGTAGCAAATGTTATGTAAATCTAGTACAAGGTATGCAAGATTTCTTGGTAACTTTTGTGTCGGCTTGAAATTACTTCAAAATAAAAAGATTAAACAGCAAATAAATAAACACATGAAAAAATGTTCAATGTCACTGGTCATTCAAGAGATGCAAATTAAAACAACACTGAGATTCCATCTCACTCCAGAAAGAATGGCTATTATCAACACATCAGCCAATAACAAATGCTGGAGGGGCTGTGGAGAAAAAGGAACCCTTCTCCACTGTTGGTGGGAATGTAGACTGGTACAACCACTAAGGAAATCAGTGTGGAGATTCCTCAGGGAACTAGGACTAGAGATTCCATTTGACCCAGCTATTCCCCTTCTTGGTATCTTCCCAAAAGAATTAAAAGCATCAAACCACAGCAATACATGCACACACATGTTTATAGTGGCACAGTTTGTAATAGCTAAATCTTGGAAACTGCCTAAATGTCCATCAACCACAGAATGGATAAAGAAAATGTGGGTTTTTTTATACAATGGAGTACTACTCTGCCATAAAGAATAAGCTCGAGATATTTCGAGGTAAATGGATGTATCTTGAGACCACACTCTTCAGTGAAATAAATCGGACACACATGTTTAAATACTGCATTGTTTCTCTGATGTGAGAAACTGAAAGTGTAAATAAAGACTAAAATGTATTATATTGGGAAAGGGAAGAAAGTGTTCAAATGGGAAGGGAGACACGAGAGGGGGAGGGGAAGGAACGGAGCAACAAGCGAAATAAGGAATAGAAGGAGAAAATGGAAACAAAGCTTTTGTAAATAGGAAAGAAGGGGTGAAGGGAGGGGAAGAGAATGGGAAAAAAAGAAGCAACAAGATACATCATGCACAGGTACAAATCCTCTATGATGAATGTTATCACTATGTACATCTAAAATGTACCACTAAAATAAAATTTAAAAAAATAAAATAAAATAAAAATAAAAACAAAAAGTTTAGCCTGGATCCTTGAAGCACTGAATGGCTGAAAAGTACCTATATAACCAGAAATGCCAGTCTTGGGAAAGGTGTCGTGTCAAGCCCCTGGAAATTAGTGTTATACTAACTAGTACAGCAGGATTTCAACACAATTGATCTTGGCTTCTTGTAGGGCACAAGTCCATTTTTCTGCATCACATATTTATTATATATACGCTAGGAAATGAATGCAAAAATTAATGAGCAAAAGTTTAAGGAGAAATGGGATACTTTCACAGCCTCAAAGCATATCTCCCAAGACACTTCTAACTACAAAAGGGAACATACTAACTTTACAGGAAAGAAAGCCGCAGATAGCAATTTAAACAAGAAATCAAGGTAAATGTCACCAGTAACAAGATACCACCATCATGAACTCCATGATATGATGCACTGAAAACGATGCATCATCATTTTTGCAGTAGTCTTCCCAAAACTGTGCAAGTTTATTTGAATCATAAGAAAACAGATAAACCCAAACCGAGAGATGTACTACAAAAATAACTGGTCCATATTCTTCAGAAGTGTCATGAAAGGCAAAATTAAGAAAATGTTGAGCAAGACCATGTCCCCCCAAAAAAATTTAAAGGGCTGGGGATGTAGCTCAGAGTGAAGGCCCAAGCTTTAACCCCCAGTACAGAGGGAGGAAGGAAGGAAGGAAGGAAGGGAGGGAGGGAGGGAGGGAAAAAAAGGAAAGGAAGAAAAGCTCAGAAAGAAACTGTTGCCAGGCATGGTGACACATACCTATACTCCCAACTATTCCAAAGACTGAGGCAGGAGGATTGCAAGTTCAAGGCCAACCTGTATAGCGAGAACCTGCCTCAAAATAAAAAATAAAAAGGGCTGGGGATGTAGCTCAGTGGTAGAACACTTGCCTAGCATGTGTGATGCCCTGGGTTCAATCCCCAGCACCTAAGAAGGAAAAGGAAGGAGGGAAGGGAAGGGAGGGGAGGAGAAGAGAGGGGGAACTGTTACAGGCTAGATGAGGCTGAGGAGAAATAAAAACTAAATGCACTGGACAGGATCCTGGAACAGAAATAGGTCACCAATGGAAAAACAGGGAGACTCAAATAAGGTCTGTAGTTTAGTTATGCCAACATTAATCTCCTTGATAACTGTACTATGGTTATATAAAATGTTAAAATTAAGGGAGCAGGGTGAGGAATATAAAGGAACTCTACTGTTTTCGTGACTTTTCTATAAGTCATTTTCTGTCAACTCCTCCCTTGAGTGTTTGAGTAACTATTCCTACTAGATTGAGAGTACATTATTAATCTCTACTCCCACTCAGAACTCTACTAGAAATAATTATATGAGGCTCTTAAAAAAAAAGCTTAAACATACAAGCACAAGAGAAAAGGGAGAACAAAATTATGGTAGCTGGAAAACAGATGCACATGTAGTGACTGCAGAAAGAAGGTTAATTTATGTAACGGACTCTGAGAAAGAACTCAGATCCTTCTGAGGTGTAGACAAAGCTAGAAGCAGAAGCAAAAAAGCATTTCAAACCTAAAACACCAGCATTTTACATAGCTATAGGAAAACACTGCTTCTAAGGTTCAGTGAAGCACAGTTGTTATCTCAGCTACTCTGGAGGCTGAGGCAGAAGGATTGCAATTTCAAGGCCAGCCCAGGCAGCTTAGTGAGACTGTATCTCAAAATAAAATAAAAAGGACTAAGAATGTAGGTCAATAGTAGAACATCTGCCTAGCATGTACAAAGACGTGGGTTCAAAACTTATGAAAGAAAGGAAGAGAGGGATAGAGGAGGGCAGGAAAGGGAAGGGGAGAGGAGGGAAGACAAGGGAAGGGAAAGTAGAAGGAAAGAAAGGATAGAGGGAGGGAGGGAGGGAATGGGGGGGAGGAAGGAAGGGAGGGAGGGAGGAACGAAGGAAAGAGAAACCAAGGGCAGGGCAGGGCAGGGCAGGTGGGCCAAATAAGACATGGTACAATACTTTATCACTTAGCATTTCTCTTAGGCTTATTAAAGGGGCACTTTTAGATTAGATACACTTTTCACTTATCACTCATATACGTATAGGAAGGAAAATAAGCAAAATTAATTGTTCGAGGTTTTGCTGAAAATGTTTCACACTTAGAATCAGACTTCTGTCCATCCTTCTGACACAGTGGAGCCAATGCCCAAATTTTCCCAGTGTTGTCCTCTGCACCATCAACATTTGGTGACACAGCACTTCTTTGAAAGACTCCACAAAAAGAAACTGGAAGTATCCACTCTCAACTCTGAAATATGTGAAGCTAGCCTGTTTTTGACTCCCACTTTGAGACTGCTGCTAACGCTGAGAGAGTACTCATTTCTCCACCTGTCTTACTCCCCTACCTCCCAACCACTTGGTTCTTAGGAGTTAATAATGCTCCACTTTTATCTCCAGGCTTTTCCCAGGCCACTAACACCCAGTCTGCAAGCATCAATGCCATGTAAGATACTATCAATTGTGAAACATCCGTGGGGGGGGTGCTACATTAAGAACACGTAAAACAAATCAAGACACTATGGTACTGGAATAATGACAGAACTATACAGCAATGAAATAGAAGTGATAGTCCAAATATAAACTCTTATATTTATGGTCAATTAGTTTTAGACAAGGCTTCCAAAACAATTCGATGAGAAAACAATAGTCTTTTCAACAAAAGATACTAGGACGACTGGATATTCACATACAAAAGAAAGAAGTTGAGCCCCTATCTCACACTATACATATGAATTAACTCAAAATGGATCAAATACATAAACATATAAGCTAAAACCACAAAACAAAAAAGTGCTTAGAATAAAACACAGATGTAAATCCTTGTGATCTTGGACTTGGCAACCGTTTAAGAAACCTGACATCAAAAACACAAGTGACGAAAGAAAAAAATAAAAAAAAGGACCTCGTCAAAATTTAAAGGACACCATTAAGAAAGTAAAAAGAAGCAAGACGTGGTGATACATGATTATAATGCCAGCTACTCAAGAGGCCAAGGCAAGAAGATCCCAAGTTCAAGGCCAGTCTGGGCAACTTAGCAAGACTCTGCCTCAAAATAAAAGGACTGAGGATGTAGCTCTAGGGTACTTGCCTAGCATGTGTGAGGCCCTGGTTTAATGCCCAGTATCACAAAAAAATTAAGGAAAAGACAACCCACAGAATAGAAGAAAACTTTTGTAAATCGTTTATCTGATAGGGGACCTACACCTGGAATATATTTTAAAACTCTTATAATTCGATATCTTATAATGAAAAACAACACAATTTTAAATGGGCAAAGGATGTGAATATACAGTCTCTAAATAAGATATGTAAGTGCCCAATAATCACATAAAAAGCTCAGCATCCTAAGTCATCAGGGGACTACCAATTTAAATCAAAATGAGATACCATTACACATACACTAGAATGGCAATAATCAAAAAGACAAATGTTACCAGCACGTGGGGAAATTGGAACCCTCAGAATACTGCTGCTGAGCTCCAAAATGTTACAGCAGCTTCCCAAGAATCTGGCAGTTCCTCAAAAGGAGGAATATAGGGAGAAGGAGGGAAGGAAGGGGGAACCATGGGGATGAAAGAACCAAAACATGTTATAGGCATGTACCAAAATACCATCACGAACTCATTATTCTGTACCACTAGCAGGCATCAATAAAAAAATGAAAAAATAGGTTAAACTTTGTCTTAGTTACTTTATTGCTGAGACAAAAGACTCGACGCACCCACAAATTAAAGGAGGAAAGGTTTATTTGGCTCACAGTGTGTAGATGTTTCAGTCCATAGTCACCTGGTTCCAAGGCAGGCTGGCCTGGCAGAGGAGAAACAATTCACGGCAAAGCAGGGTAGGCAGAAGGCAGCAAGCAGCAAACCACAAATGACGAACAATGACCCTCTTTCTTATCCAGGCTACCCACCCTTAGGGCAGGTGCACTCACACCCAGGGTGGGACACCCCTTAATCCTAGCACAGCATCACATCCTTGATCCCAGGGGCACACACCCTAGATCCAGCCACCTCCAAACAGTTCCACACAAGGCTTTGGGGGGACATCTAGATACAAGCCATAACAAACACAGAGTTACCATAAGATTCAATTCCTAGAGATAAATCCAAAAAAAGAAAATAAACCTATGTAATATTAATAGCCAAAAAGTGGAAACAACCCAAATGTCCATTAACAGATGAATCAATAAAATGTGATATACTCATAGAAGAGATATTACAATAGAACAAGAAGTACTGATACACCCTACAACAAAAAGTAAACTTTGAAAACATTATGCTAAGTGAAGCTGGTCAGTCACAAATGACCACATATTACATGATTTGATTTCTATGAGATGTCCACAATACGCAAATCCATAGAGACAGAAGGTAGATTCTATGGCTGCCTGGGAATGGTGAGATTTGGGGGTGACTGCTATGAGTATGGGGTTTCTTTTTGGGCTGATGAAAATACTCTGGAATTAGATAGTGGTCATATTTGTACAACTCTGCAAATATACTAAAACTACTGAATGCTACATTTTAAATAGGTGAGATGTATGGTATGGAATTGTGTCTTAAATTGTTATTTTAAAAAAATGGGAAAACAAAAGATGAAGGAGAAATATATTTTAAGTTGCATGAATGTTACAAAGTTGATTATGTTGAGTATATTAAATGCAATCTGACGAATGGGGAACCTGTCTTCTTAATCATATATAGGATTTACTAAATTAAAATAGCACAATCAGTCCAGGTGGTTTGGTTCAGATTATTAAACTGTCAATGTTTATATGTTGGCTGAAAGTCCAAAAGTAGAAAGCAGTATGATTAGACATACATAGAGCTGGGGGATTACAATTACTGACCTAGCAAAGGAAACACATTAACTAGTAAAATGATAATATTCATTACCCTCCCTCGTTTGGGAAGGGTTGCGCATATTTCTTATGATAAAAATCCATAACAGTATAGAAGAAAGCTGAAATCAAGGATATTTCAGACAGGCCTAGGTATATAAAACTAAGCTTGCAAAAGCAGAAATATTTAGAAGAAAGGAAAATATAATGCAAGTCAAAAGAGAATTTATATACATACAAATCTGTACATGATCTGCTTTTATCATTCAGCATAATCTCACATTCTAGATGCAGAAGATCATGCAGTGGGTTGGCAAACTTTCCCTGTAAACATTTCAGTCTCTGGAGGCTTTATGGTCTCTGCTCCAACCACTTGACTCTGCCACTGTAGTACAAAAGCAGCCATTTAATATGTAAACAAATAGGTGTGGCTGTCTTCCAATAAAATGTTACTTACAGAAAACTAAAATTTGAATATAATTTCCACGAGTCACAAATAAGTCTTCCTTTTATTTTTTTTCCCAACTATTTAAAACTGTGAAAGCCATTCTTCGCTCATGAGCCACACAAAAATAAAGGTGGTAGTATGAACTTAGCCCAAACGCAGTATTTTGCCAGCCCCTGAGAGAAGAATGCTTTCAGTATAACAAACGCTTCTACACACTGGTAAGCAAGGAGGAACAACCAAGTTCTCCGTCACACAATACTTACTCAGCAGAAAGAGCAAGGCATACAAATCAGCATGCCTCCTCTGGGAAACAGTGACAGAAACTGCCAACAACGTTAACAGGAATGAAATGAGGCCCTAAGAGTAGCGGTGGACAGCCAGAAATCTACTGAACTTACTCTGATATCATTAGCCACATGATGTTCAAACAGACTCAAGAGAAAAGACAAAAGCAGGACTTCCATTCCTGAAGTAGTACAATGCGTATCAGAGCTAGAGCTAGGGCCTCTAGGTCTGAAATTCCCAGCGATGGTATTTTCTATGGAGGGCCTCTGAAACTCTCGAAAGTAGAATATATTTCATTAGCACACAAAGCTGGTATTTGCATGTAAGACAATTTCCTAGAAGCAAGGTGAGAAGATAACAAATGCTTATGAGTTACTTCTCTAAGAATTTGCCCAAAGGACTTTTCAAAGGAAAAATTAAGATTAGGGTCAGATTCTATCCTTGGCTACATGTGAGAGGCCAATACTAAAACCGGCAGGGAGATCTGACCTTTACCAAGAAACTGTTCTATTAAGAACCCACAAGAAGTTACTATTTGATTAACAGCTCAGAGCTCATCTACTTCACCTGATCATTTTCTGCTTGCAGATTTGTAAACACAAGGCACAAAGCCGCTGAGTTCAAGAGGAAGAAAACACCCGAATGGCGCCGCCGGGCCAAGCTGTGCTCCGCCAGGCCAAGCTGTGCTCCACACTCAGCTGTGCTCCACACTCCGCAGCTCCAGCTCCAAAAGAGGAAAAGAGAGGAGCTGTTTACTTGTTCCTGTGAGGGGTGACTTCAATCACTGTATCGAGCTGGCCTGTAAAGAAAGGCTTGTAACTCATAATTAAACAGCACCACTACCTGCTTTTTCCAGATGAAATTACATTTTGAGAGAGAAAAAAAAATCAATATTCATTTTGATTTCACAAGTTTAAACAATGGAATGTTGGGAAACTGCTCCTGACAAAGCAGCCTGCTATACATCCACCCAGCCACCTGTCACTAACATCATCCTCCAACACAAAGGGCTATTTTTATTCAGTACACTACAGAGATAGATAATATCCCATTGCTATGGCAACAAGTTTTCCAGAAGATATGTTAATCCATGAAGAATGCAAAAGAGAACAAAGCTATTTCTTTGCATCTGCCTTTAAAGTGTATGAGAAGGATTCTAACTTCTGTAAGACCTCTGTCTGCTCAATAAGGCCTTAGTGGATTTCAGCAACACGTAAGGAAATCCTGAATATACAAATATATACCTATAGCTATTTATATCTGTAAATTTAAGGTAGTTACCTTGGAGGGAGGAATAAAAGCACCTAAAATCTACTCTTAGCAAAATTTCAACATCTAGTATTATTCATCATAATCCTCCTGCTGTACATTAGATCTCTAGTCTTATTTATCTGGCATAATTGCAAGTTTGTGCCCTTTGACATACATTTTCCCCATTTCCTTCCCTTCCTCCCCCTCGTAACCATGGTTCTATTCTTTGTTTCTATGACTCAAATTTTTTTTCCAGATTCCCACTATAAGTAAGATCATGTAGTATCTTTCTTTCTATGTCTAACCTATTTCATTTAGCATAATATTTTCCAGGTTCATCCATCTTGTCGCAAATAGCAATGTCTCTTTTTAAGACTGAATAATATTACATTGTACATACATCTGTATATACATGTACACATACATATATACTCTCCCACACCCCCTATGAATGCTTTATCCATTCACCCAATGATGGACACTTAAGATGTCTCCACATCCTGGCTACTGTGAGTAGTGCTGCAATGAACATGGGAGTGAAGATAGACATACAGTACTAATTTTTTATTTGGGTTCATACCCAAATGAGGAATTGTTGGATCACATGGTAAGTTTTTTTTTTTTTAGGAACCTCCATATTGTTTCTTACTATGGCTGTACTACTTTCCCAGCAACAGTGTACTACAGTTTCCTTTTCTGCACACCCCTTTTCTTAGTTACTTTTCTAGAGTCAATGGTTTGCAAGAGAATAGATTTAATATAGGACACTTACAAGTTACAACATTCACACACAGAAGCCAAATGTAGGAAGAGTGCAGAATATCTACCTATGCACCCAAAAGATCCCATCAAGGGCTGGGGGCCCACGGCAATGTCCCCTGTACATCTGTGTCTGCATAAAAAGACTGAAGAAATCTATACTGGAGCCAGGATATGATGCTCGCAGTGGAGATGAAGACCAAAGCTCTCCTGAAACAAACAGCAGCTATCCTCAATGACAGCAAGGCCCCGAGCTCCTTATGCAATGAGAACAGCCGAGTTCCCTTCAAGAGAACCAGCCACAACAGAGCTTCTCCTGGGAAACAACTGGCCCGCTATCTTCTGCTCCCGTTCTCCTTTATGGTATGTTGGCAATAATCTTCAGGTGGATCCTCTACACCCAGAACTACACCAACTCAGTTCAGCTGAGTGTTCCTGCGCAAATGGACCATATCAGTCCACCATACCCCTACTGTTACGGTTTAGGCCTAAAATGGCCCCCAAAGTCCCCTGTGTTTGGAAGGTGACTAGATTATGGGGGCATTATAGCTGACTTGCTGTTAGGAGGTGGAGTCTGGTCGAATGAGGTGGGTCACTGGTGGGCATAACCTGGAAGGGTGTGTCTCCCTTCCCAGCTCCTCTCTCCGTCTCCCTGCTTCCTGGCTGGATGACATGAGCAGCATTCCTTCACCACGCCCCTGTGCCATTCTGTCCTGCCTTGGAGCCAGCTGACCATGGACAAAAACGTGAGCCAAAATAAACCTCCCCTCCTTTAAACTGTAGGTGTCAGGTATTGCATCTCAGTGATGAGAAAGTGACTAAGGCACTTGCCAACCTTTACAGCTTGTGTTTTTGTAATGCCCTTTCTAACAGGTGTGAGGTGACAGCTCATGGTTTTGATTTGCATTTCCCTGATGATTAATGATGTTGCTTACCTTTTCACATGCCTGCTGACCGTTTGTATGAGTGCTTTGGAAAAATGTTTACTCAGGTATTTTGCCTAATTAATTGGCTTGTTTTCTTGCTATTTAATTACATGATTTCTTTTTCCATATTAACCCCTTATATATATAGCTCACAAATATTTTCTCTCAAACTACAGGCTATCTTTCCATTATTTCTTTCACAGAAGCTTTTTAGGTTAATGAGTCCCACTTTTTTATTTGTGCTTTTATTGCCTATGCTTTTGATGTGATATGCAAAAGAATCATTGTCAGAGCCAATATGAAGTAACCATTCCCCCTATTTCCTTCTAGGAGGTTTACAGGTTCGGGTCCGACATCTAAATTTTTATTCGCTTCAAAGGTTTTTCATACATGAAAAAAAAAATTTTTTTGAGTTGATTTGTATATGGTAGAAGGATCCAGTTTCATTTTTTAAATGTGAATACCCAGTATCCCCAACATCATTTACAGAAAAGCCTAGTGTTCTTTTCTCATGGTGTTACCTTGCTGGCCTTGTCAAAAATTAGTTGGGTTCACAATACAGTCCAAAAGCCCATACTGTACTTCCAAAACTGACGCACACATTCGGTGCAATCCCAATCAAAATTCCAACATCAATCCTCACGGAAATGGAGAAAATCCTAAAATTCATATGGAACCAGAGGAGACCTAGAATAGCAAAAGCAATCCTGGGTAACAAGAGCAAAGCAGGAGGCATCATAATCCCGGATTTCAAGTTATATTACAACCCTACAGTGATTTAAAAATAAACAGCAGGGTACTGGCATAAAGACAGACATATGAACCACTGGAACAGAACAGAGGATGCAGAAACAACCCCAGGAACCCTAACCCTAACCTGATCTTTGACAAAGGGCCAAAAACATACACTGGAAGAAAGAAAGCCTTTTTAACAAATGGTGCTGGGAAAACTGGCTATCCACATGCATGTGCCAAACTAAATCAAAATGGATCAAAGATCTAATGTTTAAATAGAAATACTTAGCCTGCTAGAAGATCAAATAGGTAAAACTCTTGAAGACATATGTGTAGGCAAGATTTTCTGAAAAGAACCGCCACTGCATAAGAAATAATAGCAAGAATCAACAAATGGGATCACATCAAATTAAAAAGCTTCAGCACAACGAAGAAAACAACCAAGAGTGAAGAAACAATCTATAGAGCGGGAAAAAAAATTTCCAGCTACTCCTCAGACAGAGGACTAATATCTAGAATAGATAAGAACTCAAAAAAATGAGACCCCCCAAAATAAAAGACACAATCAAAAAATGTGCAACTGGAATGAATATACACTTCTCCGAAGTACAAATGGCCAATAAATGTGGCCATTAGAGAAATGCAAATAAAACAACACTGAGATTCCGTCTTATTCCAGAAAGGATGGCAACCATCAAGAAATCAAATAACAAATGCTGGTTAGGCTGTGGGGCGGGGCAGGGGGGAGGGACCCTTCTACAATGTCGGTGAGAATGTAAATTACTGTGACCATTATGAAATGCTATACAGACAGTCCCAAAAAACTAAAACTAGAAATTCTATTTGACCCAGCTATTCCCCTTCTAGATAGCTTCCCAAAAAAGTTAAACACATCATATTACAGTAATATATACATAGCTATGTTTATAACAGCACAATTTATAATAGCTACATCGTGGAAGCAGCCTGTATGTCCATCAGCAGACGAATGGGTAAAGAAAGTGTGGTATTTATACACAATGGAGTACTAGGTTACCATAAAGAAGGATCAACTTGAGTCATCTGTAGGAAAAGGGATGCACCTTGAGACCATATGTTAAGTGAAATAAATCAGACACGCAAGCTTAAATATATGACAAAGCCAAGGTAAAAATAAAGAGCAAGATAAAAGATAACAGCAAGTAGGGAGACAGCTCTTTCTCAGAAAGGAAGGGAATCAAGAGATGGAGATGGGGAAGAAGGGAGAAGAAGGCGATGAAAAGAAAATTAAGGTATGTCATGTACATGGACCAACTCCCCATGAGGAATATAATTGTTATGTACTGCAAAAATAGAAAAACAGTTGATTTCTGGGCTCTGTATTTTGTTCCACTGTCCCACATGTCTGTTTTTATGCCAACACTATGCCATTTTGGTTACTATTGCTTTGTAGTATGATTTGAAAGCAGAAGTGTGATGCCTCCGACTTTGTTTTTCTTTCTCAAGACTGCCTTGGTTATTCTGGGTCTTGTTTGGTACCATAAAAATTTAGAATTGTTTTTCCTATTTCTGAGAAAAATGTTATTTGGAATTGTGATAGGGATTGCATTAACTCTATATACCACACTGGGTAATATGGACATTTTAACAATAATTCTCCCAATACACAAATGTGGAATAGCTTTCCATTTATTTGTCTCTTCTTTCATCAGTGTTTTAGAGTTTCCAGCATATACATCTTTCGCTTCCTGGGCTACTTGGACTCCTTTCAGCACCGGAGGGTAACCTGTGTAAGCACAACGTCTGGGCTCCCTTACTTCGGACTTCTAGTCGGGTTAGGAAATGAGAATCACTGCAGCCTCCTCTCCACCAGCCCCTCCCTGGCCACAGTTGAGGCAAAGGCTGCACTGCCCCTGAAGAGCTCCAACTACAATGTTCCCTCCCCTGGCTCCCCTCAAGTCTAGGGACAGCAATGACTTCCTGCTGATGCTAGTTCCCTCGTGCCTTACCATTCCTGTTTTCCCCCGGACCCACTGAACATACCGTTTCCTGTGAAACCCTGAAGGATAAGTAACCGGATCCCAATTTCCCATGATTTCCTTGGTTTTAAAGCTTGATCATGCATCCTTGACCCGAGGCTCTCATGTTCTGCTTCCAGAAGCTCCTTACAAACAGTCCATGTTCTTTACTCAGACTCGCACTATGCAGTCATGCCTTTAAGCAAGAAATCCAACATTTACACAGAATTGCTATGAATGAAATTGCCTCTCCACTGAAATAACAGGAAACCTCTCCCAACACCTTTTTTTTTTTTTTTTGTGGTGCCAGGGATCGAACTCAGGCCCTTGTGCTTACAAGGCAAACACTCTAATCACTGAGCTAAATCCCCAGCCCTCCCAACACCTTTTAAATCCTCTTTTAGTTTGCCTCCTCAGTGAAGACTGAACTTCCACCCAAGTGTATTACGAAAAGTACTGCCAAAAGTCACTTGTCTATGTAACTTGGGAAAATAACTGAACTTCTGTACCTTAGTTTTGTTTTTTTCAAAATGAAGATGATAATATCTATGTCATAGTTTGGTTGTGACAATTACATGAGCGTTTTACAAGTTACAGGCCAAAGTCAACAAAATGGTAAAGAGTAAACAAATGTTAGCTGCTATTATGATTGTTATCATCATACATGTAGAACTAGAATAAAATTTCCCCCCAGGGGACATCTGACAATATCTGAAAATATCTTTGGTTGTCACAGTTGGGAGAGGGACAGCTACTGGAATCTAGTGGCTAAAGACCAAGGATGCTACTAGACATATTGCACAGGACAGCCTACACACACACACACACACACACACACACACACACACACATACACACACACACACACACAGAGAAAGTCTGGCCCAAAGTGTCAGTAGTGCTGACATTAAAAAACCTTGATCTTGAACAGAGAATAATTTAAGAGGCTACAACATCCGCAGGCTAAATTTTACATGCTTTATTCCCACTGCCATCTCTCAATAGTAGGACCATAAAGGTACCAGAGTACACGCAAAGGACATGAATTTAAACATTTTTAAATAATTTCAAAGAGATCCTAAAAGGGAAAAAACTAGAAAAGCAGAGCACACCAAACACCTCCAGGGCCAAAAAGCTATTGGTATATTTTCATCTGTTTTTCCCAAGGCTGACCATGAACTAAGGGAGACACAAAGAGACTATTGTATTAAATGTGTTATTTTGAAGACATCGGAGGCAAACACTACACATTTCAGAATGACTACCTTTTTAAAGAGCAATTAATTGCTGGCATTTATGGGATCTACTTCAATTACTCAGGAAATTAACACAGGTAAAATATTTTACCCCCAGGAGACAGAACAAAGCTATTTCTCTGAAAAAACAATGACAAAGTGCTATAAATGAATTAAGTCAATGCAAATATTTCCCACTAATCTAAGGTTTATATCCTCTCTTGCTCCCCAACCAAAAGTATGAATACGGATGAGTTTCTCAAGTCTGTTAAAATGCCTGTCTTTCCACTCTAAGTTTGAGCCAAAGTCTCCAAAGTACAGATAGTAGCATAGAGAAAACAGGCCCAGCCCAAGAAGCATCTGGCATCTGCTCCACAGGGGTGCTCCCAAAACAGGGCTGTCCTTCCTCTTCTGTCCTTCACCCTCCACAGTGCAGCCCAGCTGAGAAGGCCAGATAAAAAGGCCAGGAGCAGAACTCTGAGCCTGTCCCAATGGTCACCGGAGGGATCCAAGCAAACAGCTAAGTGTCCACAGCTCACAGCTTCCAGCAGGAGGGACTGGAGGAGGAACGACCACAGCAGCCTTGCAGACTTCTGACTCTGGACTTGCCTTTGGACTTAGAAAACAATGAACTCTGAAGAACAGATTATTTCTAGCCCTGACACCTCACAACTCTTCAGAGCAGGGCTTCTTAACTGTTTTTGTGCCATGGCCCATTTGATACAGTTGTATATGGAGCTCTTCTGGGAATAATGTTTTTAAATGCATAAAATATATAAAATAAAATACAAAACATTGTAAAAGAAATACACTACAGCCATCAAAACATTAAGAACTGAATTTGTGCTATGAATACACGTATCTATTAACATAATGAATACGATCAGCTGGTGTCTAATCTATTGTAAACCATCAATGAAATATCTGTGACAATTATTTTATCTGTGACAATTATAATGATTGAAAAAAATTCTGGTTTTTTCTCAATTTTTTTATTTGTACATGTTTATAGTACATTTTAAAAATCCTATTTCTGTAAGTGATAAAGTCACAGGAAGTGTTGATACTACTGTGGTGTGTTACCTACATGCATAATAGAAGGAAATATTCAATCTCAGTTGGGGGCATAATAGAAATGTTTTTCCATATCTAAGATCACAGACCCCTGAATGGGACCCAGGTTAAGAAGGTCTGCTTGGAAATAAAAGACAAACAATAGGAAATAGATAGATAGGAAATAGCAATATAGATCTTCAACATATGGGAAGGGAACCAAGAGACAGGGGGAGGGGAGGAAATGAGATATGAAAAGAAAAAGAGAACTGTGACGTGTTGTGTACATGTTCCAAGTCCCTACAAGGTACGTGATCATTATGTGCTACAAACGTGTACAATATATATGAAGGGGTCTAAGAGATGGGGGGGAGGTGATAAAAAAAATAATGAAGACATGCTCTGTACGTGTACCAGCTCCCCACAATGAATGTAAGCATTATGTACTGCAAACTATGTACCAACGAAGAAAAAGAAGGTCTGCTTGGGAGTGTTCTGAGCAAGAAAGATCATGAAGAGAATTCATATCTGTTTTCCTACTTTTTTTCCTGCCTCCCTCTAGATTTTTCTAGAGGCAAAACAAATTGCTTAAAGACTAAAATCGAAAATACATACAAAATATACATTTGTAAGTTCTACTTGGGATAAAGAAATCAATTATGCATGAATATTTTTCTTTAAAAGATAAATTCAAAATTAGTAACTTGCAAAACATACACACACACACACACACACACACACACACACATATATAAAATATGGCCTCAAAAAGCTAACCAGAATAATTTCCTGTTTCAGATAAACCTAGTGTGGTGAAAAGAAGCTAAAGTGTCCCCCAATATTCACTTCATGGTATCTGTGCTGTGTCATCCCCTGCCCATAAGCGCAAACAGAATCTGTGACTTGCTTCTAACCAATGGACAATGGCACAGGTAACAGGCTGGCACTTATTTTAGCTGACTGGAGGGAGACACTCTCCTGCAGGCCTCAAAGAAGCAAACAGCCCTGCTATGCTGTAAACCACTTATAGAAAGGACCAGGTGGCAGGGAACTTCAAGTGGCCTTGAGGAGCTGAACGCCTCAATCCGAAAATCACAAAGAGGATGGGGATGTAGCTCAGTGGTAGAACAGTTGCCTGGCAGAGATGAGCCCTTGGATTCAATCCTCAATACCACCAAAAAAAAAAAAAAAAAAACCCCACAAGCAACTGAATTCCTACCAACAACCATATAAGGTCGGAAGAGGTAGCTAAACTCCAGAAAGAAATGCAGCCCCACTGACGCCTGGATTGTACCTACAGGAAACCCTGATCTGAGGACCCAGATGAGCCCTGTCCAGACACTCAACACACAGAAACTGGAAGACAGCAAATGTGAGCTATGTTTGTGGCAATTCATTAGCGACCAGGAGATAAATACTGTAGTAACCAAGAGAGGAAATGACTAACCATCCTAGCTTGCCTGGGACTGTCTGAAAACTCTAACTTCCATGCCCCAGGAAACCCCTCCATCCTGGCAACCCAGGTTGACTGGCTGCCACCAACAGATATATATGAAGAGTAGAATGCCATAAATAGAAAATATGAGAGATTTGCCTTTAGGAAACAAATAGAAAGTTTGATAAAACCTAGAAAGGAACCAAATCCTGTTTCAAAAGTTATAAGTAATTAGCAAAACAACCTAAGATTTCCTCAAAAACAATTTTCTATGCCCCTAAAGTAGGGTGTTCCCTACTTAGGGGTGTGAAACTAGACATGGAATATTTCTAGGTGTTCAAAGCCAGTCTTCAACTGGTTACTTTTCCAACCTCTGTATTGGTTTCTCCAACTATTCCAAATCAGTTCTCAAGCACCATTACTCCAATAACTGTCAATGGCTTGATTATGTCTTACCAGTTGACCACAGGCCACAGGTGCCTTTGCTGCTCATCTTAAACCACTGCATGTTCCTTTCTCCCTCTGCCCAACTCCAGCTTCCTTCCTTAAAGATAAACTCTGAATCATACCGTATCTGAGACTTGCTTCAGGATAATAGAAGGAGAAGGGAACAAAGGTAGGAATGTAGATTAAAATGGAACTGGCCATGTATTGATGATTGTTGAACCTGACTGGCAAGTACAACAGGGTCTAATGCATTATTCCATCTAGTTTGTTTAAGATTCTCCGTCTTTAAAAAGATAAAAAAGAAATCCCATGAAAGTCTAACCAACTAACTCAAAGGTCCTCTAGCACCCTCAAGAATATCAGTGTGCATTCTGCTTTCTATGAAGGTCCTTTTAATGTCCGTTTATGTTTAGAACAGCTCCCCAGTGATGTGACATTCTATGTAAATTAGAAAGGCCACCTACTTCCCTTTGGCATAAAGGTCTCTACAGCACTATAACGATGACTCATTGGAAGAATACGTAATAAAGAATTTTTTGAAAGGAAACATAAATGAACTGCAGGTACATGTGTCAACAAGGACAAAATCTGAAAACGTAACAATGAGAGGAAAAGCAAGTTGCAAAAGATTACAGAGTACAATACTCCTTGTTTAAAATTGAAAAAACATGCAAAATAATATTTTGTTTTGGTGATATATATACACATACACAAATATATATATATATACACACAAATACACATATATGCACACATACATATAATAAAAATAGAAATTTTCAAATCATGCACACCAAATTCAGGACAACAGTAACCCAGTAACCACTGGGACAGGGAGGAAGGGGAATGGGATCAGAGAAGAGGATGTAAGAAGCTGTCAATCTAACTAGGCTGTCACACTTCTCATACTGAATGGCGGGTAGACAACTATTTGTTGTGTTACTCTCTAGTTTTACATGCCTGAAATATTTTGTTGTAAAAGTCGAAAAGTAACTATCATGCAAATGTCCTCCTTTTAACCAGACAATGGTGTGGCTCTGATACTTCTATATCTCCTGGCGTTCTCTAAAAAAAACAAAAACAAAAACAAAACTGTCCCAAACAGCATATAGTCCTCATTGCTATTTTAGTATGCTAGCCTTCACTTGCCCCTGAAATATGTTACAAAGTGATATGATGTAAAGATACGAAAGAAGACAACTGTTTCATTTACATTTTTTAAGTGTCACTCTGGCTATGAGTTGGACATGGTGGCCCACACCTGTAATCCCAGTACTCTTGAGGCTGAGGCAGGAAGGTTGCAAGTTTGAGGCCAGCCTGGGTTACACAGGCAGACCGTATCTCAAAAACAAATCAATCAGTCAGTCAGTCAATCAATAACTCTAGTTAATAAACTAGTACCCAGGAAAAAAGTCGCAAAAATTTAGTCTTTCACCTATAGTTTTCTTTAATGGGTAACCAGTTGCTTCAAAAATTTAGAGGAAAAGTTAAAAATACTTCTCCCCAAAGGTGAAGTTGAATGCAGAGATTTTTAAAATATCCCCTACTTCTCACAGGTTTGTTTTACTTCTTTATCTCACGCAGAGCTGCTTAAACGATCAGACATTACTTATTGGCTTTCTTTTTTCTATTCAATGATTTCCCCTGATAGTGCAGAACCAACAGTGTATTATAACTATCCTTCTTACTGTCCAAAAATTACCTATCATAAAAATGAAAACCAATCATAATGATGACTCGAAATGTACACAGCATTCCCACAGACTAAGACATCATCCTAAAAAATAGGACTCCCAGTCCATATAGCTTAATTCATTATGCACAAATATAAAGGTTTTCACTTTGAGGTACACATTTTAATTCAGATGTTACACTTCAAATCTTTTCTTACCTAAATAAAAACTCTGAGGTATAAAAACATTTGTACTGGAATGTAAGCACTATGAGGACAGGAGGTTTGATTCACTGCTGTAAACTCAGCACCTAGAACAGTGCTTGCCACACAAAAGAAATTTAAATATGTGTTAAACCCAAACCCACGCTATGCCTTTTAGTAGAATGCTGGCCTTTAAACGCCAATGAAATACTTCACAACCTGAGGAGTCAAACCCTAATATTTGTAGCCCTTTGTCTTGAAATAGTAAACAAAAACCGCCACTTACTTGTTTTCAGACACTTGTATACTCTTTTTCTAGTTTAAAAGTATTTTAATTCTATTTTCCACCTACTACTAAAACCCCACTTTTAAAATAAATCAGCACACAAAAATACATACTCGGGGCTGGGGATTTAGCTCAGTGGTTAGAGTGCTTGCCTTGCAAGCACAAGGCCCTGAGTTCGATCCCCAGCACCAAACAACAACAACAAAAAAAAATACATACTCTATAAAAAGACTAATAACTCCTTTTAAATAGTCTACTATGATACATTAAAATATAATTCAAGATGGCAAATAAGTACTGTACATAAGATGGTGCTCAACCAATATCACGTTATTAGAAAATTACAAATTAAAACAATGAGATATCATCATGCACATATTACAATGGCCAAAATTCCAAACCTTCACAATATCAAATGCTAACAAGGAGGCAGAGTAACAGGAACATTCTGGTATTCATTTCTGGTAAAAATGCAAAATAGTACAGCCATTTTGGAAGACTGACAGTTTCTTGCAAAATTAAACATACTCTTCCCATATAACCTAGCAATCATGCTCCTTGCTATTTACCCAAATGAGTTAAAAACTTATGTCCATGTGAAAAGCTACACAGAGATGTTTATATCAGCTCTGTCCACAAGTGCCAAAACTTAGAGTAAGGAAGATTTCTTTCAGCAGGTAAGTTATAAATAAACTGGTACATCCAGACAATGGATGATTAGTCAGCAATAAAAAGAAACAGACAACCACACCATGAAAAGACATGGAGGGATCCTAAATGCATATTAGTAGGTGAAAGAAGCCAATCCAAAAGGCTACACACTGAATAACCCTAAGTATATAACATTCTGAAAAAGACAAAACTATCAAGCCACTAAAGATCAGTGGTTGCCTGGGGTTCGTGTGGAGGGAGGCATGAATCGTGGAACACACAAGATTTTTAGGGCACAGAAATTATTCTGTGTGATACTATGATGGTGGACACAGGTCACACATTTGTCCAAACCCACAGCGTGGACACCACAAGTGAACTCTAATGTAATCTATGGCCTTTGGGCAACAGCAGAATGTCAGGTAGGTTCATCAAAAGTAACATACATCACTATGCACTTGTGGGGGAAGGGGGTACATGGGAACTCTCTATACTCTGTCCTTAATGGTTCTGAGAACCTAAAACTGCTCAGAGAAAAACAGTCTACTGAAAAATATGTTGTATGGTACACATGAGAGAGGAGGGTGGGGGGCTTGTTTTGGCTCCCAGTTTTGGAGTTTCCAGTTCATAATCTATTGGCCCCATTACTTTGGGCCTCTGGTGGGGGTGCTGGATGGCAAAGGCAGGGAACACACAGCAGAGCAAACTGCTCACCTCATGGCCAGGGCCCCACACGTCCCTTCAAAGGCATGTCCCTGATGACCTAGAGACCTCCCGGTAGGTTCTGCCTCCTCCCAATAGCACCACCCCAGGGACAAACCCTTTGACATTCAGACCTCTGGAGAACACTTTTCCAAACCATAGCATATGCTGGGATTTTATATCTATAAATACAAATATTTATACATACAAGTATACATACTTCTCTTTATAGATCAACTGCAGAAAAACCTTAAAATAATTATAGGCTCATTTCCATAACGAAGTAACAGGTACAATGGTTTACTTTTAATCCCAGTAGGAGATAAAATTACTGTAAGTGTTTTTGTAGAACATTTATTCCTGGTAACATGGTAAGATTCTTACCCTTCTGGTATATGATGGTAATCCTAATTGTATACTTATCAAGAGGGAAAAAAAAATGTGGCTGTTACCATAGAAACTACCAGGGCTGGTTGGTGTCTCCACGATTTGAGCAGTTATACCTGTTGAGCCACTTAAATCTAAACTTACAGGTTTCTGTTTAACAGAGAAAGGAGGAAACTACATCTGTCATTTAAAAAATGGTTAACACACTACGGAATAATGCAAATTAAGGTGGACAGAGTATACACAGACAGACACACACACCCCACACAACCACCACCAAAGTGATGAGTAAAAACTGGGTGGCTGCCAGTTGTTGACTTTGTTCTGATTCTCTCAGGATTAGTTTTCCCTGTCCAGGATGCCTTTAATGTTCATTTTCACCTGTACCAAGAATATCAGGTTGCTGTAATTTTGTTAGGTTAAGGGATTGTTCTGTTTTGTTTTACTGGGCTGAGTAAGAGGGCTCAAAGCTCTGAGAGATTTACTCTAAGTAGTCTAGGAACATCCCCTTTTGCCTGGATGTGAAGCAGTTTTCAAGTGGAGAATATAATCTTATTCACACAAAGGCATTGTGCCCTGGGTTGTTCTTAAATTATACTTACCACAATGGTTCTAACACAAGGAAACCCTCTTCCAGATTCCTGAAGGAGCCTCACCTGACATATTCACATTTAACATGCCCACCTCCTCTTATCACTCTCAATGTATTACTGACAACAAAATAAGCCTTAACAGGTGTCTAGCTCGCACTTGCTGCAATAGCGTCGGCCAACAAATTTATTATGCTCAGGAGTCTGTGTAAGGCCTCACATAATAGCCACAGTTTGTGTTTTAGGAAACCGACTTTCTCTTTACCTGGTCCAGCTCAATTGCTCAATAGCAGTGGCAGAACTGTCTACACACCAAGGACTTCTTTGGAGATAAATAGCCATACGAAGTTCTGTGAATACTAATTATACTTAAAGAAATTCTAAATTTGAAACGGTGAAAGATTACAGAGTAGTTAAAAGTTATGCTGATAAACATATGGGCACATGCATGCTCCAGCAGTATAAAATGCAGAGTCTTAAGTGACAAAAACAAAACCCTACAAACGCATGAAACATAAACCCCACAGTACTCCTTTGGAACAAGACTGTAAAATATTACTTACTACTCTAAATCCTCCTTTGATGTTAATAACTTTCATACTATTGCTTTTTCAGAAAAGCTTCATTTCATATTTTGGACCTGATATTAACAACCTTTCCATCATTTAGGTCTGGGTGACATTAAATGACAGACAAAGAGCTTATCAAGTAGTCTTTCTCCAAGCTTCAAGGAAAGCGCCAAACAAAAACAGCACCTGTGAGGGATCAGCCCCCATCTCCACCGCACCCTTTCCCGGTATGGAACAGCCAAAAAGAGGTAGCTATAACACATCTTTCCCACTGTATTTCAAGTGCAAGCCATAATAAAATGGGAAACTACAGTTGTCCCTCATGGTGGACTCCTGGAGTCCACCTCTAGCCTCAAATGGGGAACTTGGCTTTCACTTGACCAACGTCCTCCTCCAGCCCTTGAGCCCCTGATGTGCAACTTGCCATTAAGGTTTTCTGGCTTAATACTAATAATCAGAAACACGTTAGTGGACAAATATATAGTAGGTACGTATAGATCACAAATATAGAGAGAGGACAACGTGTTGTCCTGGGCCCGGAGCCATAAAGACACATACGCACACGCCCTTCAAATTCAAATCCCAGCAAGGCACCCTGAGCCTCAGGAGAGGGAGGGGCGGGAGCCGCGAACAGAGGTTAAACCAGACACCAGCCAAAGCAAACATCACTTCCAGAACAAGGGAAACTTTGGGTTTGGGCGGCTGCAGAGCCCCAGAAATGACCGGAGTAGGGGAGGGAGTGTCAGACGGTCTCGGGAAAGGAAGAAGGGAGTGCACCCAGCACTGGGCGAGGAGCTGAGCTGCAGAGGAGGCTGGTGTCCCCGGGGGACAAGGGCGTCGCCGCCATCCTCAGCTGCAGAGCCCCTCTCTGAGACCTGGCCGCGTCCCCAGGGTCGCTGGGGCAGCCCAGTCGCCCCAATCTCTCCATAGACACTGTCCCCACAGGTCCACAGAGACAGGGGGAGCAAAGACCTACCTGGTGCAGCGTCTCGGCCGGCAGCTGCGATGCCCGAAACAGATCGGCCACGGGGCCGGCGGCCGCGGTGGCTGCGCCGGAGGCGACCCTGGCGGCCTCAGGGGGCCCGGGACCCGGGGCCCCGCTCGCGGCGCCCGCGCAGCGCGCAAAGAGCTCGGAGTAGCACTGCTGCTCACCCTCGCTCAGCACCAGCGGCGGCCCAGAGCCGCAGCCTCCGCCCGCCGCCGCCTCCATGGGGCCTTCGAGGGAGCCCTGCGGAGCACGGTCCCCCACTGAGGTGCCGCCTATCCGCCACAGCCACTGCCGCCACCTCGGCCTCGGCCGCCACCGCCCCCACGCCCCGCAGCTGCCGCGCGGCCGCTTCCTCCCGGCTCGCGCCAGCCCCGCCCCCGGGCTTGAATGTTGTGCCTCCGCACGGCACATGGAGACAGGCGCGACGCCGACCAATCACGGCCTAGGATGCCAGCAACGCCCCGCCCCCGACGCCAGCCCCGCCCATCCCGCCCCACGCCAGGTAACTCGGCGCCGCTCCAGCCTACTGCTAGTCACCTGCTTGGCTGGCGAAGCTGGGCAGGGCGAGCGGGTCCCAGCACCAGGTCAAGCCCACCCTGCCTCGAGGGGCTCTTCGGCTCTCCACCCTGGCTGGGAAGGGAGCATCTAGCTCACCTAGAGAACAGCGCTTTTCAGGGACTGGGGAAAGCTATGGTAATTTCTCCCTAAGAGCCTGGAGCAGGTGTGGTGCCGGCGCCATGCCGTGCCCTTTCCGGAAAGGGGACGAAGCATGGGAAGTTAGGTTCCCCTTCTCCAGAACAGTATGGCTTATGTCCTGAAAAGCTAGGAGACAAAGAATGTCCAAACGAATGAGGTCCAGAGTGTTCCGGGTGGTTATGGGGGTCTTCTACTTTCTCAGGCATGCCTCCAATCTGTATTTGAGCCTTAATAAGGAACGCCACGAGGGCTGGGGATTTAGCTCAGTGGTTAGAATGCTTGCCTCGCAAGCACAAAGTTCGGATCCCCAGCACCAAAAAAAAAAAAAAAAAAAAAAAACCACCATGGGTTACTCTTGAATACTAGAGTAATGGAAGTTTAAAAAAAAAAAAAGGCCCTTTTTGTAGATCCTTTGGACCAATCCCTAGTTTTAAAATGAGGAAACTGTTGCAGGTTCACCTTTATTCATCCAACACTCGTTAAATAACTACTATATAGCAAATTTATATACTAGGGCTGGAAAATACAGACCTCAGTATGAGAAAGTCTTCACCCTCTGTCTTACTTTTTTTGTTGCTGAGACAAAGTACCTGACACCCACAAGCTAAAGGAGGAAAAACTTATTTCAGCTCACGGTTTGTAGAAGTCCATAGTTGACTGGCTCTAAGGCAGGGCGGCATAGCAGAAGGGTATGGCAGAGGACAAACAGTTCATGGCAGAAGAGGCAGGAGGCAGCAAAGCGCAGTAGCAACTGCAGCCTGCCTTCCCTCTCTCCCTTTTTATTCCATCTAGGCTATAAACCCATTGATTGGTGCCACCCACACCCATGGCAGAGCTTCCGTTATCCATACTCAAAACTATGCTAATGCCAATGAGTGGATTTAATACTACACACCTTTAATCCCAGCAGCACACACTCTAGATACAGCCAGTTTCGCAAAGTTTCACCTATGAGCACATGAGGCTTTGTGAGGTCATCTAGATACAAACCAAAACGCCCTCCTAAAGCACTTTTTTTGGTAGGAAAACAGGCATTTTTTAAATCGGACACACATGTTTAAATACCACATTGTTTCTCTGGTGTGAGAAACTGAAAGGGTAAATAAGGACTAAAATGTATTATATTTGGAAAGGGAAGAAATTGTTTAAATGGGAAGGGGAATGGGGTGGGGTAAAGGAACTGAGACAAGAAAAAAGAATAGAAGGGGAAAAAATGGAAGCAAAACTTTTGTAAATAAGGAGGAGAGGAGGGGAGGGGAACAGGAAAAAAAGGGAGGGGAGGGGAACAGGAAAAAAAGAAGCAGCAAGATATATCATGTACGGTGCAAATTCCCCATGATGGATGTTATCATTATTTATATCTAAAATGTACAGCTAAAATAAAAAAGAAAACAGGCATTTTTTAAAAACCACCAAACTTTTCCAAGTTCATACCAAACAACACTAGCACCCACATGTTGACACCCTGTCATGGGCTTGTTCCCACTCAGTGCCCCATGCATGCATGTCCCTCACCGCATTGCACTAGCCACTTTTAACACAAGTCTAGAAAAGAATCCACTGGAAGAAAAATGTCTGCCCAACCACAGGACTGGAAATTCCAACACCAGGTCTGCATATTTGCATCACTTTTCTGAAAATTCTCTTTTTAAACACTATTGTTTCTGGGAAAAGTTGCACAAATATATGCACCAAGCCTTGCTGGGAGGCACTAACTCAAAGGGGGAAAAATCAGACCAGGGTTAAACACTAATAAAAAATACATTCTAAAACTTACCTTAATAAAGAGACACATAAATTTTGCCACAAATAGTTTTATTTTAATTAAAAGCAGAAAACAAAAGATAGCTTAAGAAATACCATGGATGATAACAACTATACTTTGGCATTGTCATCAACTAAAATAAGAACCAAGGACAGGAAGAAAGGAGAAAAGGAAAAAGTCATGAGATGGTAAAGACAAAAAAGAAAAGGGGGAAAGAGATACATATGAAGGAAAAAGCCAGGTGTGGTGGTGCACACCTGTAATCCCTGCACTCAGGAAGCTGAGGCAGGAGGATTGCCACAAGTTTGAGGTCAGCCTGGGCCACATAGTGATCTCAAATTCAGCCCGAACTCCATAGCAAGACCTTGTTTCAATAAACAACAACAAAAACGTATAAAGGAAAATTATGTCAGCTTTAATGATGACGAGTGATACGTCTCTTTTGGACTTTGAAGAAATGAAATAGGGAAGAGGATCCATTCATCTCTGTTTCTAATCTCTTCAGCAACCTTTCCTCACTTTGTGTTTTGCTTCAGACCTGCCAGAAGAGATGTAAGATAGCAGGAGGCTTGGGGACAAGAGGACAGAAAAGACAAATTAGGAGCAACAAAGACTAACTCCACCGGAGACAATTCACTTCCAAATCTCACCACCTTTGCATTTTCCGTGGCTGTAATATCTGAAGGAAAACAAGAAGCCAGTGATAGTTTATTCTCTTCCTACTTGTCCAGCTGAGAATGACTCACCATTCCAACAGAGGTTAGAAAATGACCACTTACACAACAGATGCCAAATTCTACTTTCCCCTGTGACTCCTTCAAGAAGAAATGTGAGGTCCATACAGTGGGGGCAGGGGAGATGCCGAAGCTCTTCAGAACCACCTGGTTTAAGCCCCACAGTAACCTTGGGGCAGGCTGGAAAGACATTTTTATCTCTGTGTTGCAGATGGAAAAATGAGTGCAAAGAGGGTGTGATTGGCTCAACTGGACATTAGGTTTGGAGTGGATCTTCATCACTCAACTCGATTTAGTAAGCATGGCAGAGGTTTGTAATACGAGATATTACAGTACTGGGTAGAAAGTCTCACATGTGCCTGTTCATCCATCTGAGACACAATCAACATTTACTGGTAGAAAGGGAAGTATTTCCTGTGCTCCTACTGGAGTACTGTAAATAAAATCTTTAAAAATTCAAGACGTATTTGCTGTGATACATTATCCTTTTGATGTATACTGGAATTTGGCTTGCTGATATTTTGATTGCATTTTTTATCTATATTATGACAGAGACTGGTGTGTAGTTTTCCTTTCTTGTGTGTGTTTGTCAGGTTTGAGTATTAAGACTGTGCTGCCTTATGAAACAAGTTGGGAAGTGTTCCCTCTTTTTCTACTCTCTAAAAAAAATAAAGTTGGCAAAAGGTAAGTGAGAAAAATACAAGATGTGTTGCTTGTCAAGGAGTCTGCAGCCTCACTAGAAAGATAAATAAAAGACAATATATAACTAAGTACGAAATTGTGTGCCCTGGACTAACTGCTGTGGAAGTTTGGAAAAGGAAAAAAATCCACAAGCTAAAGTTCGCCCAGGAAGGCTTGATGTCTGGAGCTCCAAGTGGGCATTAACTGAGACTGGGTGGGACTGGGGAGATAAGAGGACAGGACAGATGGAGAGGATCATGGGAGAGGGAGGAGCTCCAGAGAGTTGGCACCAAGGAAGTGATAAGTGAGGTACAGAGGCTGCATCAGGAGGGAGAGCAGCCTCTGAAGGTCTCCGGGGGGTAAGAGAGATACTGCTCAACAAAGATGAGGGGCACAGCCAGAGGGGTCCCACAGCAGTAAAGTTGAAGGCCAGGACAAAGCAGAAAAAAAATGACATTTGTAAAAATGTTTTAATATCTAAGGAATGCCAAGTGCTGTTCTGTATTTCTACAACAGTTTTCTGGATAAAAAAACAGCTATCAAACTTCAAAATAAACACAGATGAGAATGTAGAAACTAGAAACACTCATGCCCCTTCACGCTGACAGTAAACAAGAACTTTTTAGAAGAGAATTCCTGTATACTTTTGTGGTTCTAAGCTTACACACCTGTTTTGGCACCATAGAAGCTGATTTAGCATATTTTAAGGAATAGTCAAGAGATATTCTTTTTTGTTTTTAGATGGACAGACAGATAAGCTAAAAGAAAGATAGACAAACAGAAAGACAGATGAACAGACAGAAAGAAATACAGAAAAGTAAACAAAGACAGGGATAGAAAGATGGACAGAATGACAGAAATAATGAACAGAAAGAAAAAAATGGACAGTAGATAGACTGAAAGACCACACACAAAGACAGAAAGAAAGAGGAACAGACAGATGGACAGAAAGATAAACTGACAGAAGGACAGAGAGACAGACAGAAAAACAGAAAGATAGACATTCAGACAGACACTCAGAAAGACAGGTGAACAAAGGCAGAACCCCAAACAGACAGAAAGACAAACAGAAAGAGAGCTAAACAGACAGAAAGATGGACAGATGAATAGATAGAAAGAGGCACAGAAACATGGATGGAAAGATGAACAGAAAGACAGATGGAAAGACAACCAGACTGAAAGACAAAAAAAAGAGATAGAAGGTCAGACTGAGAGAAAGGCAGAGTGACATAAGGATAGAAAGGAAAGAAAGAAAGAAAGAGAGAGAGAGAAAGAAAGAAATAAAGAAGGAAAGAGGGAAGGAAAGACAAACCGGCAGACGAACAGAAAGACAGACAGAAAGTCAGACAGAAAGACAGACAGACAGAAGGACAGAAAGATAGGCAGACAAAGCAAGAATGCCAAAAAAGAAAGAAAGCCACACTGAAAGAAAATAGACAGAAAGACAGATGGACAGAAAGATAGATGGACAGAAAAACAGAAAGACAAAAAGACAGAAAGACGGTAAGGCAGACAGAAAGAAGGAGAAACAGAAAAAGGAACAGAGAGTTGGACAGACAGAAAGAAAAATGGACAGATTGAAAGAAAGACAAAAATAGGCACGTGGACAGAAAGATGAACAGAGAGATAGAAAGATGGGCAGAGAAACAGATGGGTGAAGGGGTGGACATAAAAACACATAGACAAAACAGAGAGAAGCAGACAGAAAGATAGAAAAACAGACGCGCAGACAGACCAAAAGAAAGAGAGGACACACAGATGGACAGAAAGACAGACAAACAGAAAAATGGAGAGAGGAAACACAAAAAGACAGAAAGATGAACAGAGAGAAAGACAGAGAGACAGAATGACAAACCGGTGAAGAAACAGAAAGATGGACAGAAAGACAAACAGAAAAGACAGCCAAAAAGATGGACAGACTGAGAGGTGGACAGATGAATGGACAAATGGCCAGAAAGAGAAAGATGGACACAAAGACAGAAAGATGGACTGACAGATGAACTGAAGACAGAAAGATGGACAGAAAGACAGAAAGCCATAAAGAAAGACAGATGGACAGAAAGACAGATGGACAAAGACAGAAAACAGAAAGAAAGACCAATAGAGAAACATAAAGACAGACAGACAAAAAGACAAACATGCAGAAACATGAATAGATGGACAGAAATATGGACAGACAGAGAGAAAGACAAGCAGATAGGAAGAAAGACTAACAGAAAGATGGAGAAAAAACAGAAAAACAGACAGAAGGACAGACAGATGAATAGAAAGACAGATACACAGAAAGACAGAAAAGCAGACAGATAGAAAGACTGACAGACACAAAGATAGGCAGATGGACAGACAGAGAGAAAGACGGATAGAAAAAACGACAGACTGAAAGACTGACAGAACAATGCAAAGAATAATAAAGACAGACAAATGAACAAACAAAAAGCTGGGCAGAAAGAAAAAAGAGACAGATGGACTGAAAGAACCAACAGAAAGAGAAAGATGGACAGAGAAATAGACTGAATGATGGACAGACATACAGAAAGATAGAAAGACAGAAAGACAGACTAAAAGATAAACAGATGGGCAGAAATAAAGTCAGGCCAAGAGATACACAGATGGACAGAAAGACAGATGGGCAGAAAGACAGAAAAACAGCAAAACGAAAAGATCATCAGACAGAAAGATGGACAGGCAAACAAACGATAGAAAATGTACAGGAAGATAGAAAAACAGACAGGTAGAAGAACGGACAGACTGAAAGGTGGAAAGACACATAGATATGTAGAAAGATGGACAGAAATAAGGAGGCACAGACAGACTAAATGACAGCAGGAAAGATGGACAGATAGACACACAAAGATGGATAGAGACAAACCAATTGACAGAGAGACAGACAGATGGACCAAAAAACTGACAGAAAGACAGAAAGAAAGATGGACAGAAAGACTGACAGCCAAAAGTCAGGAAGACAGATGTACAGAAAGACAGAAATACAGACAGACAGAAAGATGGACAAAGAGATGAACAGAAAGACAGACAGACACACAGATGGACTGAAAAACAAGAGACAGAAAGAAAAATAGATAGATGGACAGACAAATGGACAGAGAAAAAGACAGATGGTCAGAAAAACAGGCAAACAGGAAGCCATATACACAGACAGACAGATAGATAAACAGAAAGACATACAGACAGAAAGAAAGATGGCCACAAACAGAAAGACAGATGGACAATGACAGATGAAATGAAAAAAAGGCAAACCTATAGACAAATGGACAGATGGCTAGAAAGATGGACAGACACTTGGAGAGAAAGTCAGAAAGATGTACAGAAGGACAGAAAGAAAGGACAGACAGACATACTGAAAGAAAGTCAGAATGAAAGACAGAGAGAAAGACCTACAGACAGAGCAAAAGACATAGAGATAGGAGAGAGAGGGAGACAAAGACAGGGAGAAAGGCAGAAAGACAGACAAACACAAAGTAGGTCAGATGGACAGAAAGACAAAGATAGAAATGGACAAAGACAGACAGAAACATGGACAGACAGAAAGATGTATAGACAAAACATCTTATATAGATAGATAAAACGAAAGACTGAAAGACAAAGACAGACAGATAAAAAGACAGAGAGAAAACCAGACAGAAAGACTGACAGAGGGACCCAAAGAAAGACAGCCTGAAACACAGATAAGACCGAAAGACAGAAAGACAGAAATAAAGCCAGATGGAGACAACAGAAAGATGAACAGAGAGAAAAACAAACAGATGGACAGATGGAGAGAAATGCAAACAGATAAACACAAAGACGGATAGAAAGGCAGAAATGGCCTGAAAGAAAGTAAGGACAGACAGGTAGGCAGATATACAGACAGAAAAATGGACAGATAGAAAAAGAGTAGGACATATAGACAGAAATACAGAAAAACAGCATTCAGATGAAAGACAGAAAGACGGATGGAAAGAAAGATGAAGGGTGGGTGGAAAGAAAGAGGGAGAGACAAGACAAACAGATGGAAAGAAAGAAGGACATACAGAGAAACAGACACAGAAAGACACACAGAGACAGAAAGATGGACAGGAGACAGAAAAAAGACAGAAAGATGGACAAGCAGATGGACAGATGGACAGAGAGACAGAAAGATGGACATAGAGACAGAAAGATGAACAGTCAGAAAGATGAAAATACAGAAAGACAGAAGGACAGAAAGAGAGGTGACAGACTGAGAGATGGACAGACAAGACACAGACAGAAAGACAGACAAAAAGAAAGAAAATGAACAGAGAGATGAACAGACAGAAAGACAGGTATATATAAAAGCAGATGGATGAAAACAGAAAGACAGACCTGTCTGTCTTTCTCTTTCTTTCTGTCCTTCTATATGTCTTTCTGTCCTTCTGTCCAACTTCCTTCATCCATCTGGCTGTCTGCCTTTCTGCCCAACTGTCTACCTGTCTTCCTATCTTTCTCTGCCTGTCTTGTCTGTGTGTCTTCTTATCCATCTGTCTGTCTTTCTATCCATCTGTTTACCTGCCCATCTCTCAGTCTGCCCTTTCCTTTCTTCCTGTCTGTTTTGTCTACACCTGTCAGTCCATCATTCTATTTGTACACCTGTCAGTCCATCATTCTATCTGTCCATCTTTCTGTCTGTCTCTCTGTCTGCCTTTCTTTATGTCTGGCTTTCTCTCTGTCTTTTTTTTCTATCTTTCTCTCTGTCTTTCTCTCTATCTCTCTGTCCATCTGTTTTTCTCTTCATCCATTTTTCTGCCTGTAATATCTTTCCATCTATCTGTCTGTCCAACTTTCTTTGTATTTCTCCCCATCTTCCTGTCCTTCTATCCATTTTTCTCTTCCTTTCTGTCCATCTGTCCTTCCGTCTGTCTTTTGTTCTGTCTTTTGTCTTTCTCTATGCGTGTCTGTTTTTCTGCATGTCTCCCTGTTTTGTCTATCTGTCCTTCTGTCTGTATGTCTTTCTGTCCACCTGTGTGATGGTTGATTGATTGTGTCAACTTGTAAGAGAAGCTTAACTACATTGGTTTAGCAATTCTACACCCTAGGCCGTAGAAGATCCACCCTAGGGCAGCCCATTCTCTAGATGGTATAAAGGGGAAATGAAGAGGGATATTGGCCGGCCAGTTTCTTTGGATCAGTTTTGCTTCCTTTGGAGGAGCTCCAGACTTTTACTCGGATCCTTGGAACTCCAGACCTTTGCCTGGATACTTCAGACCTCTAGACCTTTGCCTGGACCCTTCAGACCTCCAGACCTTCGCCTGGACCCTTCAGACCTTCTCCTGGACCCTTCAGACCTCCAGACCTTCGCCTGGACCCTTCGGACCTCCAGACCTTCGGCTGGGCCCTCCGGATCTCCAGCGTGCAGACAGACCCTCTGCATGCTTCCACGCCTGACTTCTAAGAAGCTCGAGGGAGCCAAATTGTAAGCTCTCAAATATTCATATATCTACCATTGTATCTGTTTCTCTAGAGAATACTGACTAATACAACCTGTCTATATGTCCATCTCTCTTTCAGTCTTTCTTTCTCTCTTTCTATACATCTCTTTGTCTTTCTATCCATGTGGCTTTTCATTTTTCTCTCTTTTTGTCCATCTATAGGACTTTCTGTCTTTGTCTGTCTGACTGTCTTTGACCACCTGTCTATCTCTCTGTACACCTGTCTTTCTGTCTGCCTGTCTGGTTTTCCCTCTGTCCTTCAGTCTGCTTGTCTTTCTGTGTGTCTATATTTCTGTCCATATATCTGACTTTTTGTCTGCCTGTCTTTCTCTTTGTCCATCTTGCTTTCTGGCTTTCTGTCCCACTGTCTATCTTTCTGACTGTCTTCCTGCCTCTGTCTGTCCTGTGCATCTTTCTGTCCTTCTGTCTGTCTTCCTGACCGCCTGTCAGTTCATCTGTCTGTTCATCTCTCATTCTGCCCATTTTCTTTTTGTCTGTCTGTATGCTTGTTTGCCCATCTGTCTCAGTTCATCTTTCTATCTGTCCATCTTTCTTTCTTTCTGTCTGCCTTTCTTTCTGTCCCCCCATCTGTCTGGTTTTCTCTTTTTGTCTGTCTGTCTACCTTTCTGTCTGTACATGTGTGTCTGTCCATCTGTTCATCCATCTATCTCCCTGTCTTTCTGTCTGATATTTGTCTCTGATTTTCCGTCTGCTGTCTTTGTCTGCCTAGCTGTCTCTCTTTCTATATGTCCGCTTATCTGTCTGCCTGTTTTTCTTTGTATCATTTTTTCCATCTGTCTATCCATTTTTCTATCTGTCATTTGCTCATCTGTCCATCAGTCTGTTTTTCTGTCCTATTTTTCTGTCTTTTTCTTCATCTGTCTGTTCATTTTTCTGTATTTTTTCATCTCTCTGTCCATCTTCCTTCCTGTCTTTATGTCCATTTTCTGTCTTTCTGTTCTTCTGTCTAACCATTCTTCTGACTCTGTCCATCTGTTCATTTGTCTGTTGGTCCATCTTTCTGTCAAACTTTCTGTTTTTCTGTCTTATCTGTCTTCCCATCTTTCTGTCTTTCTGTCTGTCACTCTCTTTGTCTCTCTGTCCATCTCTTGGTCTCTCCATCTCACTTTTTCTGCCTTTCTGTTGTCTGTCTTTCAGTTCATCAGTCTGTCTTTCTGCCTGTCATTCTGTCTGTCTGTCTGGTCTCTCTGTCCTCTGTTTGTCTTTGTCTGCCTTTCTGTGTGTCTGTCTTTCTATCCATCTGTCTATACATGTTTTTGTATATGTGTCTTTCTGTCTGTATGCCCATCACTTTCTGTCCATCTGTCCGACTTTCTATTTTTGTCAGTCTTTCTGTCTGTCCATCTTGCTTTCTCTTTCCATCTTTTTGTCCCTGCATGTCCAACTTTCCTTTTGTCTTTCTGTCCATCTTTCTGTCTGTCAATCTGTCCATCCATCTGTCTGTTTCTTGGTCTGTCTTTCTTTCTGTCTGTCTCTCTGTTGCTTTGCCTGTCTTTTTTTCTGTCTTTCTTTCTGTCATTTAGTCTGTCTACAGGGATTTCTGTATTTCTGTTCCTCTTTCTACCTGTCCACTTGTCTATCTACCTGTCTGTCCTTCTGCCTTTCCATCTGTTCATCCATCTGTGTGTCTTTCTGTTCAATAGTCTGCATCTCCATCTGTCTGTCCAACTGTCTACCTATCTTTCTGTCTTTCTGTCCATCTCTCTCTCCATGTTTGGGTCTGTCTGTATTTTAGTCATCTCTTTGTCTGTTTGTCTGTCCATCTTTCAGTCTGTTCATCTTTCTTTCTTTTTGTCCATCTGTCTATCTTTCTGCATTTTCAACTGTCTTTCTGCCTATCTGTCTGCACCTCTGTCTGTCTCTTAGCCTGTCTGTCTCTTCTGTCTCTTTGTCTTTCTGTCTGAATTTTTGTCTGTCCCTCTGTCTTTCTATGTGTCTCCCTGTTTGTCTGTCCTTCTTTCAGGATGTCTTGCTGTTCATCTGTCTGTATGTCTCTCTGCCTGCCTGTCTTTCACTCCTTCTTTCTGTCTTTCTGTACATCTCTGTCTATCTGTCTGGCTTTTGTCCATCTCTCTGTCCATCTATAGCTCTTTCTGTTTGTAGGTCTTTTGGTCTGTCTGTATTTGTCCATCTGTCTTTTTCTATGTACACTTGTCTGTCTGGCTGGCTTTCTCTTTGTCTATCTGACCATGCATCTTTCTCTCTGTCCATTTTTTGGTATGTCTGCATGTCCATCATTCTGTCTTTCTGTTTCTCGTTTCACTTTTCTCTGTGTCAGTTTATATTTCTCTGACTTTCAGTCCTTCTGCTTCCATTTATCTGACTGTCCATGTTTCTCTCTGTTGATCTTTCTGTCTCTCTGTCTGTACCTCCATCCATCTTTATGCCTGTTTGTCTCTGTCCATCTGTCTGTTCATCTTGCTGTCTCTCCATTTTTTAGTCCCTGTCTCTCCACACTTTCTTCTTTCTTTCTATCCATTTTTGTGTCTTTCTGTCCAAGTTTCCATCTGTCTATCTTTTGGTCTGCCTGCCTGTCTCTTCTCTGTTTGTCTTTCTTCAGTCTGTTCTTTCTTGCTATAATTCAGTCTGTCTGCATGCCTTTCTGTATTTGTCTATCTTCCTATTTGTCTGTCTATATGTCTGTCTTTCTGTCTGCCCCTCATTCTGTCCATCATTCATTTAGTCTGCCTGTCTGTGTTCTGTCTTCCTGTCCATTTTTTGGTGTGTCTGTCCACCTGTTCATCTTTCTGTCTGATGATCTTTTTGTCTCTCTCTGTCTGTTTTTGATGCCTTCGGTCCTCCTGTCTGCCTGTCTTTGTATCTTTCTGTCCATCTGTCCATCTTTCTGTCTGTCTTTTGTTCATCTGTCTGTCCATCTTACAGTCTACACCTTTCTGTACATCTGTCTTTCTGTATCTTTGTTTTCTGTCTGTCCATCCCTCTGTCTTTATGTTCATATTTCCATCTTTCTGTCCTTCTGTCTGTCCATCGGCCTTTCTGCCAATCTGTTCATTTGTCTCTTTGTTTTTTGCCTGTCAATATTTCTGTCTGTTCTTTTCTGATGTATCCTTGTCTTTATCTGTATGCCCTTCTTTCTGTCTGTCTGTCTCACTGTCTTTCTGTGTGTCCATTTCTGTGCATCTTTCTTCCTATCTGTAAGTCTTATTCTCTCCATCTTTTAGTCTGAATTCCTATCATTCTTTCTGTTCATCTTTTTGTCTGTCTGTCCAACTACTCATTTTTGTCTTTATTTCTTTATTTCTATCTTTGAGTCCATCTTTTTGTCTGTCCAGCTTTGTTTTTGTCGTTCTGTCTTATCCATCTGTCTTTCAGTCTGCCCATCATTAGGTCTGTCAGTCTGTCTGGTTTTCTCTCTATTCTCTCTTTATCTGTGTCTGTCCGTCTCTCTATCCATCTATCTAAAAATCTTTCTATTCATATTTCTTTCTGTCTCTCCCTCTGTGTCTTTCTATCTTTCTTTGTCCACCAAGCTTTTTGTCTTTCTGTTTGTCTTTCTGTTTGTCTAACTGCCTTTTTCTGTGAATCTTGTCTTTTTGTCCATGTCTGTCTGGTTTTTTTTCATCAGTCTGTCTTTTGGTCCATCTCTCTATTCATCTGTCTATCTCTTGGTATGTCCGTTTTCTTTCTTTATGTGTGTCTGTGTGTCTGTCTGTCTGTCCATCTGTTTAACTCTTAGTCCATCTTTCTGTCCATCTTTCTGGCTGTCTTTCTTTCTGTCTTTCTGTCTAGCTATATCTCTTTTTGTGTGTCTTTCTTTCTGTCTATATTTCTGTCTGTATATTTGTCTTTCTTTCTGTCCATTTGTCCTTACATTCATCTCTCTCCTTGTATGTCTGTCTGTACGTCTGTCCATCTTGCTGTCTTTCCATCTTTCATTCTCTCTGCTCGTCCAACTTTGTCTTTCTGTCCAACTTTATGTCTGTCTGTCAGTCTATCCATCTTTCTCTTTGTCTGTCAGTCCACCCATCTTCCCCTCTCTGTCTTTCTGTTCATCTAGCTGTTTCTTGGTCTGTCTTTCTGTTTTTCTGTCTGTATTTGTGCATGTCTCCCTGTTTTACCTCTCTATCCTTCTGTCTGCATATCTTTCTGTCTGACTGTAAGTCTATCTATCTGTCTGTTTTTCGGGATTTCTTTCTGTCTTTCTGTATATCTTTCTTTCCAGCTGCCTGTCTTTCCATTTTTCTCCCTTTGTGTCCATTTCTCTGTATTTCTATAGGTCTGTACTTTTTCTGTCTTTCTGTCTGTCTTTATCCATCTGTCTTTCTCTATATATACCTGTCTGTATTTCCATCTCTTTGTCTGCCTGTCTTGTCTGTGTATCTTTCTGTACTTCTGTTTTTCTGTCCATCTGTCAGTTAATCTGTCTCTCCATTTCTCAGTCTGTTTGGTTTTTTCTTTTTGTCCATTCATTTGTCTCTTAGTCCATCTTTCTATCTTTCCAATTTTCTGTCTTTCTGTCTGCCTGTCTTTCTTTCTGGCTTTCCAGCTGGCTGGCTTTCTCTCTGTCTTTTGGTCAGTCTATCTTTCTGTCTGTATGTATGTTTTTCTTTCTGTCTTTCTATCCGTTTGTCTCTCCATCCATCTTTCTGACTGTATGTCTTTCCATCTGTCTGTCAATCCACCTTGCTTTCCCTTTTACTGTCTCTCAGACTGCTTGTCTGTCCAGCTGCCTTTGTTTTTCTTTCTGTTTTTCTATTTATCTATCCATGTTTCTCTTTGTCTTCTGTCTGTACCTCTCTCTGTCTCTTTGTCTGTCTTTCTTTCTCTCTGTTCATCTGTCTTTCCATGTGTCTCCCTGCTTTTTCTCTCTGTACGCCTTTCCAATGTCTATCTCTGTTTTTCACTCTTCCTTTTACTCTTCCTGTCCTTCTGTATATGTCTTTCTATCTGCCTGTCCCTCTTCTTTTTTGTCCATCTATCTGTCCATCTATAGGTCTGTCTATAGGTCTGTCTGTCTTTGTCCATCTTTCTATCTCTCTGTATACCTGTTTTACTGTCTTTCTCTTTGCCTTCCTGTCTGTCCACCTTTCTGCCTTTTTGCCTGTCTGTCTTTCAGCCATCTGTCTATCCATCTTTCTGTCTTTGTTTCTGTTTCTGCTTTACACTCTGTCAGTTCATCTTTCTGCCTGTCTTTGGTCCATCTGTCTATCCATCTGTTGTCTTTCTCTCTGTAGATCTTTCTCTGTCTTGCTGTATGTCTGTCTCTCCATCCATCTCCCAGTATCTTCCCACCTGTCTCTCTGTCCATCTTACTTTCTGTCTTTCCATTTTTTAGTCCTTGCATGTTTAACTTTGTCTTTCTGTCCATCTATCTTTTGATCTGTCTTTCTGCCTGTCTGTCGGTTTGCCTTTCCATCTGTCTTTCTGTCTGTCCATCTTTCTGTCCATGTCTCCTTTTTCTGCCATTCAGTCTGTCTGTGCAGCTTTCTGTCCATCTTTCTGCTTGTTCACTTATCTGTATGTGTATCAGTCAGTCTTT
Source organism: Hystrix cristata (assembly GCA_004026905.1). NCBI lineage: Eukaryota > Metazoa > Chordata > Mammalia > Rodentia > Hystricidae > Hystrix > Hystrix cristata. Next base: position 60,818 of record PVJO010002438.1, read on the forward strand.
CTGTTTGTCTGTCTTCCATCTGCCTTACAATCTATCTTCCTGTCTGTTTCCTTCCATCTTCCTATCCATTTTTCTGTCCATCTGTTCATCCTTTCTGTCTCCTTCTATCTGTGTGTTTTTCTATCCATCTGTCTATAGCTCTTTTTGTTCATTTTTCTTTGTCTTTTAATCTTTGTCTGTTTTTCTGTCTTCCTGTCCATCTTTCTGACTTTATATCTGTATTTCTTTCTATCTTTATACATTTAGCTTTCTGTCTTTCTGTGTGTTCTTCTTTCAATCCAACTGTGAGTTCATCTTTCTCTTTTTCTGTCAGTCTTTTTGTCAGTCGGTCCATCTCTACATGTTTCTGTCTGTCCATCTTTCTTTGTCTTTCTTTCTTGTCCATCTGTCTTTCATGCTGTTTTTCTATCTGGTATTCTCTCTGTCTTCTGTTTGTCTTTGTTTTACAGTCAGTCCTTCTGTCTTTCTGTCCATCTCTCTAAGTGTCTTTCTTCCCATCTGTCTGTCTTTCTTTGTCCATCTTTTTGGCTTTCTTTCCATCTATCCAACTTTGAGTCTGTCTGTCTTTCTGTATTTGTCCATCTGTCTGTCTTTCTGACTGTCTTTCTGCCTGCCTTCCTGTCTTTATCTGTTTGTCCTGTCTCTCTTTCTGTCCCTCAGTCCACCTCACTATCTGTTTCTATCTTTATCCATCAGGCTTTTTGTCTTCCTGTCTTTCTGTCTGACTACCTGTTTGTTTGCCTTTCTGCTTGTCATTCTTTGTCTGTCTGTCCTGTTTGTCTGTCTTTCCATCAATCTCTCCTTTCATCTGTCTGTCTCTTTGTCTGTCTGTTTTCTTCCTTCTTGTCTGTCTACTTTCTGTCTTTCTACACATCTGTTTTGTCTTTCTGTCTGTACATCTTTCTGTCCATCTGTCTGTATCTCTATATGTCTGTCTTTTTCTGTCTTTCTGTTCTAATCAGTTGTTTCTCCTTGTATGCCAAGACTGAGTTTGCCTGAGGACCATAAACAACACTATAGGCCAGGGCCAAAGAACCAGGGGCTAGCCAAATAAACAGCAACTTCTCATCCCCAACAAATTAAAAATGTAGGATCTTGTCTTATATATCTGTCATATAGGCTGTCTTTGAGTCCGTTTGTCTGTTTTTTGTCTGTCAATTTGTGTTCTATCCTTCTGTCTGTATGTCTTCACCTATTTTTCTGTCTGTGTTTATATCCGCCTGTCTGTATGTCTGTCTGTCCATCTTTCCATTTGTTTGCCTGTGTGTTTCTCTTTTTATCTTTGTCTGTATACTTTTCTGTCTATCCATATGTCCAACTTCCTGTCTTTGTCCATCTGTCTTTCTTTTTGTCTGTTTTTCTATCTTACTGTCTATGGTTTTTCTGCCTATCTTCCTGTCTTTATCTTCTGTCCTGCCTTCATGTCTTCCTGTCCATCAGTCAGTCTGTCTGTCTGTCATTCTGTCAGTCTCTCCATTCATCCATTCTTCTGTCTCTGAGTCTGTCCATTTTCCTTCTGTCTGACAGTGTCTGTCTTTCTGTCCTTCTACCTGTATATCTTTCTCTCAATCCATTTGTATGTCTATATGTCTGTCCATCTTTCAGTCTTTCTGTACATTTTTCAATCTTTCTATCCACCTGTCTTTCTTTTTGTCCATCTGTCTGTCTATGTATAGGTCCGTCAGTCTGTCTGTCTTTCTCCATGTCTTTCTCTCTATGCCTGTGTTTCTGTCCATCTTTCTCTCTGCCTTTCCTTCTTTTAGTCCATCTCTCCATCTTTCTGTCTTTTCATCTTTCTGTCTGTCAGTTTGTCTGTCTTTCACATCATCTGTCCTTCCATCTGTCTATCTATAGTTCTCTCTTTCTGCCTAGCTCTGTCTCTCTGTCTCTCATCCATCTCTCTGCCTGTGCGTCTTTCTGTCCATCCATCTGTCCGTACGCTTTCTTTCTCTATATATACTTGTCTTTCTTTCTAGCTTTCTCTTTGTCTTCCTGTATGTCTTTCTGCTTTTCCATCTGTCCATATTTCAGTTCAGCTGTCCATCTTTTAGTCTTTTGTTTCTTTGTCTTGCTGTCTGTCAGCTGGTCTTTCTGTCTTCTAGTCCATCTGTCCATCTGTCTGCCTGTCCATGTTTCTATCTGTCAATATTTCTGTCTGTTACTCTCTCTGCCTGCCTCCCTATCCATTTCTCTGCCTGTGTGTCTTTCTGTCCATCTTGCTTTCTGTCTCTCCATCTTTTTTTTTTTTTTTTTTTGGTGCTGGGGATCGAACTCAGGGCCTTGGGCTTGCAAGGCAAGCACTCTAACCACTGAGCTAAATCCCCAGCCCCAAACAAACACTTTTTTTTTTTTCAGTGCTGGGGATCGAACTCAGGGCCTTGGGCTTGCAAGGCAAGCACTCTAACCACTGAGCTAAATCCCCAGCCCCTGTCTCTCCCTCTTTTAATTCCTATCTGTCCAACTTTCTTTCTGTCCATCTGTCTTTCCATCTCTTCATCCATCTTTGTCTTTCTGTCCATTGGTTTGTCTATCTTTTGTCTGCCCATCTTTCTATCTGTCTGTCTTTTTTTTCTGTCTGTATTTCTGTCCCCTGTCCAATCATCTGTTTGTCTGTCCTTCTTTCTTATTTTCATTTCATCTGTGAGTCCATTTTTCAGTCTTTCTATTTTTCTGTCTCTCTGTGCCTATCTGTCTTTCTGTCTGTCTCTCTGTCTTTCCATTTTTCTTTTTCTCTGTTTTTCTGTCTTATACATTTGTCTTTCAGGCTTTCATTTTGTCTGTCTGTCTTTCTGTCTGTCTGGTTTTCTGTCTGTTCTTCTGTGTTTGTCTGTCTCTTTCTATCCATCTGTCTATACTTCTCTCTGTTTGTCTATCTTTGTTCATCTGTCTTTCTATCTTTCTATCTTTGTCTATCTGACTTCCTGTCTTTCTGTCTTTCTGACCCACTGTCTGTCTTTCTGCCTGTCGTCCTTCGTCTGTCTGTCCTGTATGTGTGTCATTCTGTACATCTGTCTGTCCATCTTGTTTTCTGTCTGTCCATCTTTTAGTTCTTGCATGTCCAACTTTTTTTTCTGTCCATCTGTCCATATATCTGTCTGTCACTTGGTCTGTTGCCTTTCTGTCCCTTTCCATTGGTTTGTCTTTCTGCCTTTCTTTCTTTCTGTACATCTGTCCTTCTTTAGTTGTGTCATTCAGTCCATCTGTGCAGCTTTTGATATTTTTCCATCTTTATGCCTGTCCACTTGTCCTTGTAGTCTGTCTTTCTGTCTGTGAGTCATTCTGCCCATCTGTCTTTCAGTGAGTCTTCCTGTGTGTTTCTATCTCCCTGTCCATTTTTCTATCTGTCCATCTGTTTATCCATCTGTCCATCTGTCTTTCTGTCTGATGATTTTGTCTTTCTGTCTGCCTGTTTCTTCATCTTTCTGTCTGTCTGCCTGTTCTGTCTGTGTGTCTTTCTGTTCAACTGTTCATCTTTCTGTTCTTCTGTTTCTCTGTCAGTTTGTCTGTCTTTTGGTCCATCTGTCCATTCATCTACCTGTCTGTGTTTCTATCTGTCAATCTTTCTGTCTCTCCACCTATCTCTCTACCTGTGTGTCTGTCTGTGTTGCTTTCTGTCTCTTCACTTTTTAGTTTGTCTCTCCTACTCTCCTTCTATCTTTCTGTCCACCTTTCGGCTTTCTGTCCATCTCTTCATCTGCCCATATTTCTGTTTTCTGTCTGTCGCCTCTCTGTCCATCAGTTCATCTCTCTGTTTTTCTGTCCTTCTGCCTTGCTGTCTATTTCTCTGTCTCTCCATCTTTCTGTTTGTTCACCTGCCTCTCTACCTGTCTTTCTCTCCATCTGTTTGTCTGCTTTTCAATCTTTCTATCTTTCTGTATATCTGTCTTTCCATCTTTCTCTATTTTTATCCTTCCATCTGTGTATCTTTTGTCATATGTTTCTGTCCATCTTTCTGTCTTTCTGTCCTTCCGTCTATCCATCTTTCTGTCTTTTTGTTCATCTGTTCATTTGTCTGGTTTTTTTTTTGTCTTTCTGTTTTTCTGCTTCCTTGTCTTTCTGTCTGCCTTACTTTCTCTCTCTCTCTCTCTCTCTCTCTCTCTCTCTCTCTCTCTTTCCATTTGTCTGTCCATCTCTCCACCTCTCCATCTTACTCTTTTCTGTCTTCTGCCTTTCTGTCCATCTGTCTCTCCATGTGTCTTTCTATATGTCTCTTTCTCTGTGAAACTTTCTTTCCATGTGTCTTTCTGGCTGTCTTATTTTCTCTCCATCTTTCTTTTCATCTGTCTTTCAGTCTGCCTATCTTTCTTTCTGTCATTCTGTCCATATTTCTGTGTTTCCAATTGTTCTGTCTTTCTGTCCATCTGTCAATCTTTCTTTCTGTCTCTCTTCATGTCTGTCCTTTTTTCAACTTCTATGAGTTCATTTATCTGTCCATCTCTGTCTGTCCATATGTCTGTCTGTCCATACTTTTCTCTCTCTTTTTTTCTGTCTTTCTGTTCAACTCTCTTTCTACCTGTCTTCCTGTTTCTGTGTCTGTTCTGTGTTTTTCTATAAATCTGTCTGTCTTTCTGTCCATCTGTTCATTTGTCTGTCCATCTCTTGGTCTGTCTATTTTCTTTCTTTTTCTCTGTCTATCTATTAGTCTTTCAATCCATCTCTCTATCAATCAATCTATCTTTCTGTATGTCCATCTTTCTGTCTGTCTGGCTCTGAATTTCTGTCTTTCTGTCTTGTCCATCTATTGTTCTGTCTGTGTCTTTCTGTGCATCTGTCAGTTTGTCTGTCCATCTCTTGGCCTCTTGTTTTCTTTCTTTTTGTCTGTCTGTCCATCCATTTGTCTTTCGGTCCTTCTTTCTATCGCTCCACATTTCTGTCAAAGACAGATGGACGACAACCTGAAAGATGGAGAGACAGATAAACAGACACACAGATGGACAGGCAGACAGAAAACAGAAAGATGAACTGATATACTGAAAGACAGGCAGAAATGTGGAAAGATGTACAGAGAAAGACACACAGGCAGATGGGCAGAAAGACAGACAGACATAAGGACAGAGAGACAAACAGATGAGCAGAAAAAAAGCTGGACAGACCAAAAGACCAACAGACTGAAAGATGGACAAACTGATGGATGAATGGATGGATACAGAGACAGAAAGATAGACAGCCAGATAGATGGACAAAAAAATAGAAAGACAGTAAATTGGAGAGACAGAAAGACTGAAAGACATATTGTCAGATGGACAGAGAAACAGAAAGAATGAAGAAAGAGGGACATACAGGCTGAAAGACAAATGGACAGAAAGACAAACACAAAGTCAGACAGGAAGATGGATGGATAGACAGACAGATGGACAGTAAGACAGACAAACAAAATGACAGAAATTTAGACAAAAATGGACAGACATAATGAAAGATTGAAAAACAGGCAGAAATACAAACAGATACAAATCTTATATAGAAAGACAGTCAAAACAGTGAAAATAGTCATAAAATAGACAGAAGAAAAAGGAATGTTCCTAAAGCTATGCTTATTTCCTTTGTATCCAGCCTCCACACCCTTTGTGAAGATGACAGCTGAAGTCAAGAAACTCAGAATGAGGTGCTGGTCACCTAGAGGGAAGCAACATACAAACAGGTCAGTAAACTAGGGACAACATCTGCCATCACCTACGTTTTTATGGCTCACAAGCTGAGAACAGATTTTACATATTTCACATGGTTGAAAAAAGTCAGTGCTTTCGGTGCACCAAAAATACTTCATGACCTGTGAAGATTATACGAAATTTGCCTTTCCGGGTCCATAAGGTAAGTTTACTTGAACACAGCCACACCCACCTTCCATGGCTATTTTGGCAAAGGCAGAGTTGAAAGTTTGCAACTGAGACTACATGACACACAAAGCCTAAAATATTGACTATATAGCCCTGTACAGAAAGAATTTGCCAGCCCCTGTTGTGAAGTTTCAAGACCAAATATTTTATTATACTTACAACCAATTTATGGGTCAGCTGGTTTGAAGGTAGTATAACTAGACTTCTCTGGGCTTCAGAATTCTCATGAGTGCTACTGAGATACTGCAAATGATATCTCAAATATGGGCGAAAACTAAAGGACAGATCAATCTAAGCACTAAATAGTCACCTGTATAAATTATTTCAATTGTTTGCCAATAGTGAAGAAAGACAGATCTTTAACAGTGTGAAAGTGAATCCTATTCCCCCGGCCACATTTTTTTCATGATAAAGCTTCCTCTCTACTCCCCAAGAGACAATATTGAGGAAGTAACATAGGCACTGCCTAGTTTCCCTCACTTACACTTCTAATAGAATGGAGGAGAAACCAGTCTCTCTCTCTGTCTCTCTCTCTCTCCCTGTCTCTCTCTCTGTCTCTCTCTCTCTCTCTCTGCGTCTCTCTGTCTCTCTCTCTCTCCTCTCCTCCCTTCTCCTCTCCTCTCCTCTCCCCTTTTTTCTCCCTCCCTCTTGACCCTCTTGACACCATCCCTGAATTCTGCTGCCCTCAGAAAGGACACTTCTCACTTCCCTCACTGTACTTTACCCCCAGTTCCACATAGAAAGCACACACAGTTTGGGACCTCCCTCTGCTCCCACATGTGGGTCCTCAGGTAAAGGTGTTCTGCATGTTTTCTCTGACGTGGGTAGGGAAAGTCAGAAGCACCCTGATCGTGCCAGTGAGCCCAGTCTATGCCTGCAGCCCAACTCTAGCAACAGTGGTGCTAATGTTGCCCACACGGACCTCTTCCAATGAGTTCTAAAGTCAAGGAGAAAGAGAGGGGTTGGAGTCCTTGAACTCCCATATGCCCTGTAAACTAATAATGACAATGCAATCTGAAGTCCCTGTCTCCTGTTGCTATAGCTTGGCCGTGATTTGCCCCCAAAGGTTGGTGTGCTAGAAGTTTGTCCCCATTATGGCAGTGTCAAGGTGCCGGAACAAAGTCATGGCACTCACAGAAAGGTAATTAGGCCATGGAGGCTCCACTCTTTTTTTTTTTTTTTTTTGCAAAAAGTATTTTTATTTGGAAAGAAATATTACAGTTGCTGATTGATTTTCATGTTGATAAAATATGTTTAAATATTAAATAAATATTTAATATAAATGTTACATAAATAATGATGGAGTAACCATATGAGCACTGGATCACCTAATCCCAGAATTTTTTTTTCCCATGAGAAGGCAATATCACTGTCATTTCAAATTCCTTGTTGGTATATGCTGCTGAAATAAATTCTGACTGTTATATCTTCTTTTTTAGATGGAAAAATAAATTCACTTTGCCTTTTTCTTCTTTGTATCATTTGTAATTTTATGCTTAAACTTCTATGTATTTTTTTTTACCAAAAACTTAACTGTAACAATAGATCATCTTTTTTTTATAACTCATTCTTATGGAATATATTTTACTCACGGAAATGCATCTTTTAGTAATATTTAAATGTTTATTATCTTTGCAGTTCTGAAAGGAGGCTCCACTCTTGTGAGATCAATGCTCATCTTGTAGGACTGAATTAATTCCCTCAAGGGAAAGTCATTATGAAACAGCAAGTCTAGCCCCTCTCTTCTCTCTCACTTCTCGTCTCACCACATGACCTCTCTCTCCCTCCTATATACAACCCCATCATGATGACATCCGCCATGTTGTGATAAAGCCAGAAGACCCTCTCAAGAAGCTGGCTGGATGAGACCACCTGATCTTAGACATTCAGCCTCCAAAGGAATAAGCTAAATAAACCTCATTTCTGCTTTGTTTTGTTTGTTTGTTTGTTTGTTTGTTTGTGGTGCTGAAGATCAAACTCAAGTTCTCACACAGGATAAGCAAGTGCTCTGCTGGTGAGCTATATCCCAACTCTCCTTTCTCGTTTCTGTTTAAAGTACCCAGCCTCAGATATTTCGTTATAATATAGCAATTACAACATAGACTAAGCCAGCCATAAAACCAGTTCAGAATTTTGATGAAATTACATCCCGAGGGTTGGGGATTTAGCTCAGTGATTAGAGTGCTTGCCTAGCAAGCACAATGCCCTGAGTTCCATCCCCAGTACCACCCCAAACAAAAGAAAGAAACAATTTGTATCCTGCACCCACCAGTGTGTGTGTGTGTATGTGTGTGTGTCTGTGTAATCACATGCCCTCTTCCTTTCTATATCAAGTTCATCCTCAGAAGCAAAAGTCTGACAAATTGAGATAACTGTTCTCAAGCAACAAAGCTGTTCTCAGCAGCCGTACTGCCCTCTTACGTAGGGTATCAGATAGCTCACCTCTCTCCATGGTAGGCCTTTGGTAGCCCTAAAAACAGTTTAACGGAAATGCTAAAAGCTTTCTGTGCACTAGTAAAGCCCAAAAATTATATCAGATAAAGGAAACCTTGTTAGCCAGTTAGTAAACAGTCTAACCTTGGGAAAGTGCTTCCTGCTTTGCTTCCTTGAACAGGATTTTGGATAACTATCCTGACCGTATATATTCACTGTGCTTTTTTAAAGAACCCATAAATTCAAATATACCATCATAGCTTCATTTTTTAGAGAACTAAAAAAACAGTTACTTCAATTTTTCAGGAGTTATCACAGAGTTCATTGATTAAATTTAAAGAATTCTGAAAATCACATTTCCATAAAAATCATGTTTCTGAAGAATAGAACATTCAGCAAATGAGTCAGAATGAGCCAACTACTCTAACGAACAACCTCTAAAATCCAAAACAAATTTTCATTGAGTTAACATAATAACAGTTTTTTCTTCCTTATGTCACAGTTTACCAAGGGTCTGTGGAGGGGGTAGCTTTCTCTGCATTCATTCAAGGACACTGCCTACTGTCACCCCCATCCCCTAGGACCTCAGAGTCTTCTACCAAATCCTCCGCAACACTAGTCAGCTTTTTGTCATTGGGACAAAAAGCCTGACACACAGCTTGGAGAGAAGATTTATTTTGGCTCATGGTCTCTGAGTTTTCAGTTCATGGTCGGCTGGCTTCAAGGAAGAACCATCATGGCAGAATGGCATAGCAAAGAAAAGCTGCTCATCTCATGGCAGCCAGGAAGCAGAGCACAGGGGAAGAGCCAGAGAAAGAAAGGGGTTGGGAATAGGATATACCCTTTAAAGCCATGTCCCTAGTGACCTACTTCCTCCAACGAGGTCCCACTGAGCTAGGAGCTCATCGATGGATTGATTCATTGATGACAGTAGTGCCTGCATGATCTGTTCAGCTCCTCAAATCCCACCAAATGGCAACCAAGTCTTCAACACAGTGAGACTTTGGAGAGATATTGTGGAGCCCAACCATAACAGAAAACAAGAGGGAACTCAACAGAGCTGGAAAGACAGGTGTGTAGACGGTTTGCTCAGGGGGGTTAGCAGCCAGGCCCAGGTGAAGCACGAATCAATTCTCCCTACCTTTCTTTGGCTGGAAATGAGTCATAAAACCACACCAAACTGCAAGGGAGGCCAGAAATGCCATCAAACTGTATACATGGGAAGAAGAAAGGAGGTGGGGACTGTCTAACCAGATTGGCCCTAATCACCATGAGAAAATTTCAGCCCTCTGGTAAGCGCTGTTGGTTCACTGCTGAGATGCCCTTCATCAAGAGTTGCCCCCTTCAGGGAGTGCTGTCTGCTAAAGACTCAAGGCTGCTACCCTTTGGGCACTTGGCCTCAGGCAAACTGGAGCTGCTTCCAGATTACACTTCCACACCCTCTCCCTAGGAAGAGCCCAGTGCAATGACTGACTGCCAGAAGGGACAAAAGGCCGGTCTCTTGCCTTAAAGCAGGACCAGCTCTGTGGCACCACCCAGGTGCCATCAGAGCCGACTTCCTTGCTTAGTGGTTTCTCCAGTCCCATCTTGCTGCCTTCACAGGCCTTCTCCTGAGCTCTCTCCCATCAAAAATGCTCATAAAACCTGAGCCAGGATTTTGCATCAGAGAGTATATGCCGCCTGTCTCATAGAAAAAGTATGTGCAGCTGAAGCCAATCTGTAAATATTTAAATGCTCTCAGTAGAGTCTACACAGTATCACACTCAATAAACAAAGGCTGTCACCCTATCACTGCAGACAGAATCCTTTTATGGTGAATTTAGATCATGGCCTCATCCTTCATTCTTGTTTCCTACACTCTTCATCTTTGACACAGTAGATATGGCTACTAAGTCACCTGAGATCTGATTCCCAGCCTTGCAAGGCCAGAAATGCCTTTATCACTTCTTCACAGGTGTCACAACCCCCAGGACAGTGCAGGTACATTAACCACACTTCCACTTAACTGATTTACACTGACAGTGATGCCTGCTCTGTGAACTGCAACTCTTGTGCACGTAGCATTCCTCTTCCAGGTGTTTAATTTCTCTCTAAATAAGAAAATTGCTTCTTACATGTAGAACTATAGGAACAAACTAAGGAACTAAATAAGCACAATGAGGCTAAAACACCCCTTTTCACAGTCAATGGTATTTCCAAGTAGCACTTGCAGGACAAAAAGCATGTCTTAGTCATCTTATGCTCAATAAATGGTTGTGAATTTAAATCAAAAGAGGAAACAGAATTAATGAAAAGTGCTAGGAACACCATGATTTCCAAGATTTCCTCTCAGAAGAGCCATCTGTTTTCCTTTGCCACTAAATCCCTATTTAGTTGAAACCTACTTTCATGACATGATATCATTCTCCATTGCACGTCTTATTTTGCATTTTTGCTATTTCTTTAATTATCTTCTCTAGAGTTCCAGCAAGTCACTGATATTCACATTTTATTTTATCTGTCCCCTGACAACTTCTGAGCAAGTACCATAATCTCACAAATAATAGTTTAAAAAGTAACAATGCAGATCTGACTATGTCTACCCTCATTTACAGGTTATTTCAGAATATGAAAAGATCAGTTTTTACATTTAGACAGGTTTCCAACAGCATGATTTCAAGGTGCTTAAGATATAAAATTGTATTAATCGTATATGGCTACATAATAACAGCTTGAACACCAAACATTTATTATCTCATGGTTTCTGAAGTTCAGCAATTCAACAGTGATTAGAAGAGTGGTTCTGCCTCAGGGCTTCTTAGAAGGCTGCAGACACACTACTAATCAGGACTATTACAGTCATCTAAAGGCCTGGCTGAGAATGGAAGAGCCATTTCAAAGATGGTGCACTCACGAGGCTGTTGGTAGGAGGCCTCATTTCCTCTTTATGGTGGGCCTCTCCACACCACTGCCTGAGTGGCCTCGTCACAAGGTAGCTGGCTTCTGAGCCCAGAGCTGGAGATCCAAGAGACAGTGTTTGTGAAGCCATACTCCCTTTTATGACCTAGTCTCAGAAGTAACACATGTTGAGAACCAAAATGGCAGAGTAGCAATCGGCAGCAAAGTTCAGCCTCTCTAGGACCCAGAATCCAAAAAGTTGGAAAATAATAACTTGGCAAAAGGAAAAAAGAAGTAGATCTCCAGGAATTAGGAGGGAACTGAGAAATGGACTGCAACACAAGGAAAAAAATGAAGCAGTCTGGAAGCTCACCCTGGTTTCTGGGGAAGGAACCCTGTCTCTGCAGGGTAAGCCCCCAGCGTCAAGAGCTCCAGGGAGAAACAATGGACCAGGCCGGCAGTGTCAGCCCCAGGAAAAGCCCATGGCTATTTTAAAGCACAAAAACAGAATGGAGTTTTACTCCAAAAGTGACTCATGGCAGGCAACAGTTCAAGAAGGAATCTAATGCAGTGCCCACCATATTGCCAGAGAGTGTTTAATCAGGTACCATTTTGGAAAGGGATTGCTTTGGGGGAGTTTTTGGGGTTTTTTTGCTTTTTGTTTTTGTTTTTGTTTTTTTGAGGCAGGGTCTCACTATGTAGTTCAGGCTGGCTTTGAACTCACTATGTAGCCCAGGCTGACCTTGAACTCATGGAGATCCTCCTGCCTCAGCCTCCTGAGGTGTGTGTCACCACACCCAGCCGGAAAGGAATTGATTTTTGAAGACTGAGTCTCACAACAACTATAAAACAACTTTACTTCAGGGTTCCCGGTGTTACCTTCCCACCTTGGCTGGGTGTGAGATAGCTGTAGGAGATAGTCATGGAGAAGGAGTAGGCTAGACATGGCCTCCCCCTCCGAAAGTTTAAACTCAGGCAGGGGAATGAATGAAGCCCTGCCCTCCATATGATAAGCCAGGCCCAGCATGTGTGGTTCTCAGCACCTGCTAGATCTGAAAGTGCTAGCACTAAATACAGTGACCTGCTTGAACTCTTGCCCTGCTGCCTACATCCAACACACATCAGAGGTCTGATTGCTCTCCTCATCTACCAGTGTGAGCAAGGACGCGTCCTGGCTTGGGCAATTGCCATAACCTGAGATGAATAGACAGAAGGGACTCCGGAACATGGTGCCAGCTCACAAGCAAACAGGCCATAAATATAGATGGAGAAAACCATGACTTGCTGGATTCTAAAACTGCAGATCCTAGAAAGAAACCACTCCTTCAAAAAGTACAGAGAAAAATATTTTCTTAGACTCATTCTTTTCTTTTTCTCTTTCTTCTTCAATGGTTTTTTTGGGGGGTGTGGGTTTTTTCTTTTCTTCTCCTCTTTGATCTGTCTTTTTTCCTTTTAAAGTTTTCCTTTTTCCCCCTCTTTTCTCCTTTTTATTGTTTGTTCTTTTCTGCTATATTTATCTAATTCTATTCATTTCCTTTTATTCCTTAATAGTATCTTTTATCTTCCTTTTCTCCTTTCCTCATCTTCCATTGCTTAATTTTTCAAATTTTTCTTCTTTCATCCTCCACTTCTCCATCCCTTCCACCTTTACCAGTATAACCATTACACTTTACTAATCTTTAGATAGTTAGTTGACTCTATGCTATTACTGTTGCATTTTTCTATTATTAGTGGGGATATAGTTGTCACACTTAATAGATATTTACTATATGTCAATATTTGGTTGGTCCTAGTGTTTATACTATCATTATAGATCTCTTTTCTATGGTTAAGAGTGATACACTATTGGTTCTTATGGTATGTCAATATCTAGTTTGTCTTTGAAGCTATTATTTTTACTGATTTAGTTGCTATTGCCTGAGTCTCATAGGAGTTTCTATTAATAAGTTTTCTCTGTATGGCAATATCTGGATTACCTTTGTGTCAGGAACAACACTGCAGTCTGTTCCTGGAGAACTGGGTACTGGGGCAATTACACTGCATCCTAACCTCCCAAATTAATGTAGATGGTCAAATATAGGGGCAGAGACAAAGGCCTATAATTAGCCAAACTCAGAGTGTATCATTGAAAAGTAGACACTGACTAAAGAGAGCTCCATCATACCAACAAAATGTTTCCACTATTAGCACCCCAAAATCTCAGCACATACACACACAAAAAAGAATGGAAACATGAAGCAACAAGGCAACGAAATGCCTCCAGAAACTCCTAACTCCTCAAAAGCCAATCCATGGTGCATCAAGGGAGAGGAAATCAAAAGCCACATGGCCTGGGGTTGGGGAGAGTGGGAGAGTGCTCACCTAGCAAGTGCAAGGCCCTGAGTTCGATCCCCAGTACAAAAAAAAAAAAAACTTAGAAAAAAAGTGACACAGCCAAATTATTTCAGAGGATAACAGAGGAAATTTTTTTAAAAGGTCAATATGGTGATCAGAGAGCTCAAAGAAGACATAACTAAACAAATACTGGACTTAATAAATAAAATGACCAGTGAAGAAACTAATACAAAGCTAGGTTAGAAAAATAAAATGATACAAAGCATGAATGACTAGCTTAGCAAAGAATCAGAGCCCGTGAAAAGGTACCAAGCAGAAATCGAGATTAAAAATTCTATTAAAAGTACGAGTCACAGAAGCAACCAATGTGGGGACAAAATGTCAGAACTAGAAGACAGAGCTGTCAGAGACCAATTATTCAGAGATACCTTAAAAGCAACAGAGACCATGACAAATGTATCCAACAGATGCTTGATCATGTGGAAAAGACTTAGACATTAATCTAAGAGTAATTGGAATTAGTGAAAAATCAGATGACCGTACAAATAATTTAAGAAACATGTCTAGAGAAATAATAGCATAAAACTTTCCAAACATAAGGAAAGAATCAAATACACGGATAAGTGAGGCATATAGAACCGCAAATAACCACAATCAAAAAGAACTTCTCCATAACACACCACAGTCAAAATCCCAAAAGTCCAACACAGAGACACAATCTTAACACCTGTGGGAGAAAAGCAACAAATCACTTATAAAGATAAATTTGTCAGGGCCAGGGATTTAGCTCAGTGGTAGAGCACTTGCCTAGCAACAGCAAGGCCCTGAGTTCCATCCCCAGCACCCAAAAAGAAAAAAAGAGAAAAAAAAAAACAAATTTGTTACGATTACAGCAGACTTCTCAACAAAAATGTTAAAGGTCAGGAGAGCTTTTAGTGAAGTATTTCAAGTCAAAAAAAAAAAAAGAAGAAGAAGAAAAAAGAAACACCACCTTCCAGCCCAGACTGATGTATCCTGCAAAACTACCTTTCAAATTTGGTGGAGAAATAAGGCACTTCTACAACAAAGAGCATGTTAAGAAATTCAGCAAACCAGCACTCCAAAAAATTCTCAAAGATATCCTGGAAAGAGAAATCAAAGTCAACATTGTCAAAAAGTCTACTAGATTGAATACACCAGGCAGGGTGAGTAGTTAAGCAAAAAAAGAGGAAAAAAAAATCAGGAACAGGAAAATAATGCAATGACAGCAATAAGTCAATACTTGTCAGTAGTAACTCTCAATGTGAATGGTCTCAATTCTCCAATTAAAAGACACAGATTGGCAGAATGGATCAAGAAACAAAACCCAACAATATGATATATATAAAAAACACACTTAATCCCAAAATAAATCCACAGACTAAAAACCAAAGGATCAAAAACAGCATTCCATGCAATGGGAACTTGAAACCAAGCAGGAGTAGCTATCCCATTTTCATAAATATTGGACCTCAAGCCAAAACTATCAGGAGAGGCAAAGGTCACTACATACTGATGAAAGGAACAATTCATGGGGAAGAGATAACAATTATAAATACGTGTGCATCAAATACCCGTACACTCAACTTCATAAAACAAACACTACTGAACATAAAAGATCAGATAAACATCCAATACAATTACAGTGGAGGAACTGAATACTCCACTGTCACAAATAGATCAACTAGACAAAAATCAAAGAAATATGGGAGTTGAAACAAACCTTCAAACAAATGGACTTAATACATATCTACAGACTTTCATAAAACAGCAACAGAATACACATCATTCTCAGCAGCACACGGGACTTTCTCCACAATGGACTACATACTAGGCAATAAGGCACGCTTAAGTAAATGCAAAAAATCAAAATTATCTCCTGCATATTATCAGATTATTGTGCTATGAAATCAGAAATTAATAGACAAGAAACCACAGAAATTATGCAAATGCTTGGAAATTAGGCAATACTCTCTTGAATAATCAATGGGTCACAGAAGAAGTCAAAGAAGAAACTGGTTCCTAGAATCAAACAATAATGCCAGTACAGCATACCAGAATTCACGGGACAAAAAGAAAGCAGTTCTAAGAGGGAAGTTTATAGCTGTGAATGCCCACATCAGAAAAACACAGTAAACCCAAATAAACAACCTAATAATGCACCTCAAAGTCCTAGAGAAACAAGAATAATTCAAATCCAAAGCTAGTACAAGGAAGAAAATTATAACGATCAGAGCAGAAATTAATGAAATTGAGACTAAAAAAATACAAGAATCAATGAATCAAAGAGCTGGTTCTTTGAAAGAAGAAACAAAAGAGACAAACCCTAGCCAGACTTACCAAAATAAGGAAGAAAAGATACCAATCAGTGCAATTAGAAACGAAAAAGGTGAAATCACAATGTACACCACTGAAATCCAGAAGATTACTAGTAACTACTTTGAGAAATTGTACCCCAATAAATTGGAGAAGTCAAAAGAAATGGATAGATTTCTAGATACATATGAATCACCAAAACTGAACCAAGAAGATACAAAAACCTCAAACAACCCCATAGCAGGCAATGAAATTGAAGCAGTAATTTAAAAAACTATCATCAACTAAGAAAAGCCCAGGGCCCAATGGACTCACCACTGATTCTACAAGAATTTTAAGGAAGACCTAATGCTGATACTCCTCAAACTCTTTAATGAAATTGAAAGAGAAGGGGTACACCCAAAGTCATTACTGGAAGCTAGCATTACCTTGATTCCAAAACTGAAAAAGAACCCAACCAAAAAAGAGAACCAAGGGCAAATCTCTTTAATGAACACAGAGGCAAAAACCTTCAGCAAGATACTGGCAAATGGAATGCAACAAATCATCAAAAAGATCACACGTCATGACCAGGTAGGCTACAACCCAGGGAGGCAGAGATGGTTCGACATATGCAAATCAATAAATGTAATACCTCACATAAACAGAAGCAAAGATGAAAATCACATGACCATCTCAATAGACACAGAAAAAGCCTTTGACAAAATCTAACATCCATTCATGATACAAACCCTGAAGAGAACAGGTATAAAAGGATCTTATCTCAGTATGATAAAATTATGACAAACCAACAGCCAACATCATATTAAATGAGGAAAAGCTGAAAGGTTTCCCTCAAAAATCAGGAACAAGACCAGGATGTCCACTATCACCACTTAGGCTCAATATAGTTCTCAAAACACTAGCCAGAGCAATTAGACAAGAGAAAGAAATAAAATGGGTATGTATAGAAGAGGAAGAAGTCGAATTATCATTATTTGCAGATGACATGATCCTCTACATAGAGGACCAAAAATTCCATCAAAAGACTCCTAGAATTAATAACCAAATTCATTAGCATAGCAGGACACAAAGTCAACACACAAAAATCAATAGCATTCATGTATACCAATTATGAATTCACAAAGAAAGAAATTAGGAAAACAATTCCATTCACAATAGCCTCAAAAAAATTAAATAGTTAGAAATTAACCTAACCAAGGAAGTAAAAGACCCTCTACAAAAAAACTACAGTACTCTGAAAAGGGGTGAAGAGGACATCAGAAGATGAAAAACTATCCCTTGTTCCTAGATAGTCAGAACCAATATTGTGAAAATGGCCATACTCCTAAAGCTGATATACAGTATAGATTTAACACAATCCCAACCAAAATACCAATAGCATTCCTCACAAAACTAGAAAAAACAATGCTAAAATTTATAGGGAACAAGAAGAGATCCGGAACAGCAAAAGCAATCTGGAGCAACAGGAACAAAGCAGTAGGCATCACATTCCCAGACTTCAAGATATACTACAAAGGAGCAGTGATTTTAAAAAAAAAGATATTAAAAAAAAAGGACATGTGGAGCAGTGAAACAAAATAGAGGATGCAGAAATAGCTCAGAAACATTCAGCTCTCTGATTTTGACTAAGGAACCAAAACCATTCACTGGAGGAAAGACAGCCTCTTTAGCAATCAGTGCTGGAGAAACTGGCTATTCACGTGTAGAAGACTGAATCTAGATACATCTCTCGCACCATGTATAAACTGAAATCAAAATGGATAAACGATCTCAGTGTTAAGACAGAAACAACCTGATGGAAGATAAAATGGTTAAAACTCTTGAAGGCATAAGTGTAGGCAAGGAATTTCTGAACCAAAACCCAATTGAGCAAGATACAGTACCAAAAATCAACAAATAGGATATCAAAAAAAGTTTCTGCACAGCAAAGGAAACAACCAATAGAATGAAGAAACAACCTACAGGTTGGAAAATTTTGGAATAGGAAAAAAATTTAGCTAGCTATTCCTTGGATGAGGACTAATACTAGAATATATAAAAGCTCAAAAAATTAGACCCCTCAAAAAATGGGCAACTGAAATGAATAGACACTTCTCAGAAGAAGAAAAACAAAGAGCCAATAAATACATGATAAAATGTTCAACATCTCTAGACAGGAGAAACACAAATTAAAACCACGCTGAGATTTTATCTTACTCCAGAAAGAATGGCTATTATCAAGAAATCAAAAGTTCGATCCCCAGCACCAAAAAAAAAAAAAAGAAAAGAAAAGAAAAGAAAAGAAAAGAAAAGAAAAGAAAAGAAAAGAAAAGAAAAAAAGAAATCAAATAGAGCCAGGCAAGGTGGTGCATGCCTATAAACCCAGCACTTGGGAGGCTGAGGCAGGAGGAGCACCACGAGTTTGAGGCCAGCCTGGACTACAGTATAGTGAGCTCAAGGTCAGCCTGAGCTACATAGGGAGACCCTGTCTCCCAAAAAAATCTAATGATAACAAATGCTAGTGAGGCTGTAGGGAGAAAGGAACCCTTTTACATTGATGATGGAAATGTAAACTAGAACAACCTTTATGGAAATCAGTATGAAAACTCCTCAAAAAATGAAAAATAGAAATTCCATTTGACCTAGCTATTCCTCTTTTTGGTATCTTCCCAAAAGGGTTAAAGACATCATATTACAGTGATACAAGGATATCCATGTTTATAGCCACACAATTCATAATAGTTAAATCTTGGAAACAGCCTATATGTCTATCAACAGACAGATGAATAAAGAAAATGTGGTGTTTATACATAATGGAGTACTACTCTGCCATAAAGAAGGATAAACTTGAGTCATTTTTAGGAAAATGGATGCAAGTTGAGACGATAATATTAAGTGAAATAAATCAGACACACAAGCTTAAATATCACATGGCTTCTCTTATGTGAGAAACCCAAATTATAAATAAAGAGCCAATTAAAGATGATAGGAAATAGGAAGATAGGTCTTTTGCAAAAGGAAAGGGGACCAAGAGATGAAGAGAAAAGAGAGGGAGACAAGAGGTAGAAGATGAAAAAAAGAATTAAGATGTGCTCTGTACATGTACCAACTTCCCACAAGGAATGTAATCATTATGTATTACAAACATGTATAACAAAAAATAAAAACAAAAAGTAAACAAAAATACAAAAAGAAGTAACACGCTATTGCTTCTGCCACATTCTATTTATTAAAACCAACTCACTAAGTCCAGGCTACAATCAATAGCAGGAAAGTGAGCTCTAGCTCTTGAAAGGAACATCAAGTAATTTATGGACACAGTTGAAACCACCACATGATCCTTCACAGGACTTGTTTCTAACTTCTCTCTTGCTCTTCAGAGAGCTCCTCTCAAATTTTCAAAGTGCTTTTAATATGGCTTCAAGTTCAAATTGATGCCAAACTGCTTACAACCTTATAATGACAACAGTCATGGTTTTTTAAAATTCTTGGGCATTTTTTTATTATTTATCATGCTTGCAGGCCAAGCACTCTGCCACTAAACTATATCCTGAGCCCTTCATTTTATTTTGAGACATGGTCTTACTAAGTTGCCCAGTCTGACCTCAAACTTGTGACTCTCCTGCCTCAGTTTCCCAAGTAGCTGGGACTACAAGTGTCCGTTACCACACCCAGCGAGGAGCATTTCTCTTTACAGAAATGTTCTACCAAATAGATACACAAGGAAAGACAAAACTAAGATATTGTCATTTTACAACCTTTAATGAATAAATAGATCCAAACAGTGTCCACCAATGAGTGCTAACATCACAAAACAAGCCAGACATTCTGTCCTTCTGGCCAGACATACCCAACACTATCTATGAAGCCCAATTGCCAAAGAAAAAGCAAACTTGAATGCTATAAGGTCTCTGTAAATCGGCACCATCCGATAGCAGCATAGTGCAAGCTACACATGTAATTTTCAATTGTCTAGCAGCCACATTAACAGCAATGCAAAAGGAAATGAGAAATTAATTTTACTAATTACTTCACCCACTATATCCAACATATTATATCAATCTGAACTCTATATAAAAGTTATTAATGAGATAGTTTTATGCACCCTTTTTTCCTGAGTCCATGAGGGCCGGTGTGTGTTTTACACTTACGGCACATCTCAATTTGAACTGGTCACAGCGGAAGCGCTCCTCAAGCACCCGGGCCCAGTGGCCACCGTACAAGATCATGCAGCTCCAGCCGGAATTATCAAGGCACAGGAAACAGACAAGACAGAGGAACGTGCTAGACATCAGCACAGAGGAAAACTGCAACCGGAGCCAGACAGTGGGCTTCTCGGGGAGATGACTGGGTTCCTTCCACAAGTAAATTACAAGCAGGGAAAAGGAGGTGGAAATGGAAAAAGGTTCAAGATACATATAATCCAATCACAATATATGAATTGTATCTGGATCTTGATTCAAAACAAAGACATTAAAACAAGGGTAAGGTATTTATGATACAAATGGAAATCTGAAAAGGGGCCAGACATTTTGGGATAGTAATTATTACTTAATTTTGAAGTATGAAAATTTTCTTGCAATTATGTTTATTTTTATTACTACATGCTTACAGTGCATAATGATTACATTCCTTTGTGGAGTTGGTACATGTACATGACACATCTTAATTCGTTTTATGTCCCCTTCCCATTTGCAAAAGATCTGTCTCCCTGTTTCCTATTATCTATCTTTTATTTTCCTCTTTATTTGTACTTTCGGTTTGTCCTGTAAGAGAAATCATGTGACATTTATGCTTGTGTGTGTGCGTGTGTGTGTATGAGAGAGAGAGAGAGAGAGAGACTTATTTCATTTAACATTATGGTCTCGCGGTGCATTGCGATTATGTTTAAAGAAAAAGAGTGCTCGGGGCTGGGGCCCCTGCTCAGCGGTAGGGCACATGCTCGCACGCATCAGACGCCGGCTTCACTGCGAAGAAGGGGAGGGGATGAGATGGAGTCCTTAGCTTTTCAAGACACATACTGAAGTATATGTGGATGAAATTATATGATGTTTCAGATTTGCTTCAAAATTATAAGAGGTCTCCATTTCTGTGAAGTATCCAGACGATGCTATCCAGGGAAAGAGAAAGCAAGCTGCGGACGCCAGGAGGTGAGGCACAGGGGATGGGAGTGACTGTTTAGGGGATATGGAGCTTATTCTCAGGGAGATGAACTGTTCTGAAGTTAGTAGTGATGTTTGCATGAGACTGTGACTTACTAAATGCCACTTAATTGTACACTTCAAACTGGTGCAAATGGCGAATTTTAGGTTAGATTATTGTTACCACAATAAATAAGAAACGATGTGATTGAAAGGAAAAATCTGTAAGAGGTTTGGGAGAGGAGCACATGGGCTTATAGATGGAATAAGGAGTTTGAGTTGATCATTGTTAAAGGTGGCTGATAGGTACATGGGGGTTTATTCTAGTATCTATTTTTGAGTATTTCTAAAATTTCTCACAATAAAAATTTTAAAAACAAAGTCTGTCGCTCATGAGAAACTTGAGTATGGGCTAAGTGTTCAGTGATGTTAAAGGATATTGATCATTTTGAAAGTATGATAATGACATAGCATTTATGTACCATTTACAAATATATTCTGTATTATTTATGGGTGAAATGACATGATATCCTGAATTTTCACTAACACTCTCAAGCACAAAAGAAAAAAGCAAAGAGGAATACTTTAAGACAAATTTTAGAAAATGGTTACCAAACATGGTGGCACCACCTGTAATCCCAGCACCGGGGAGGCCAACCTGGGCTACGTAGTGAATTCAAGGCCAGCCTGAACTACATAGGGAGATCCTGTCTCAAAAAAATGAAAAAGAGCACTTGCCTAGCAAGTGCAAGGCCCTGAGTTTGATCCCCAGCACCTCCTCCAGAAAAACAAAAAAATGATGACAACTGTTTTAGCTGAATGATGAGTACAAAGGGGAGTATTTTATCAGTCTCTTGAATTTTTTATATTTGAAGTTTTCCACAATAAAAAATGCTTTAGGTATATCAGCACTGTTTTTGCAGTCCCATTGGTTTACTCAAATATGTAAGCCCTTGCTGGGACGCCTATATCTAAGTGGTTTTGAACTTTAAACAGAAACGTTAAACAAAATATCAATATTAAAAGATGCTTTTCTCTTTGAAAACAGCGGAATATGTGGCAACTATTTAGAGTGGGTTTTGTTGCTGTTGTGTTCCAGGTGTGAATGAGAATGCATGAGAAGGCTCAACACATCTCCCTGGCAGTGCCCACTTCCCTTCTGTACTGGAAGAGGCAGAAGCATGTGTTAATTTTGAAGAGGATGTTCATTCCCAATGTCCTAGCCTATCTTCATGCAACTTTGCTAGAAAGAGACCCCAGAACAGGAACCCAGGCTAAGAAGCTGAATTTTTTTTAAGATTCCAAACCTCTTGGAGGAATATGTGTTTGCAAACAATTTCCATATTACTACACATGGTGTTATGGCTTGTGTCTAGATGTCCCCCCAAAGCCTCATGGCGTCATAGGTGGGGCTTTTCAGAGGTGTCTGGACCTAGAGTGTGTGATGCTGGGATTAAGGGTGTGTGATTACTAAATCGGTCCACTGATTGGTTTGGCATAGTTCTGTGTGTGGATAATAGGAAGGCCCACAGTGGGTGTAAGTGCTACCTGCCCTAAGGGTGTGTAGCCTGGATAGAATATAAGGGACAGAAGGAGGGCTGCTGTCATAGCTTGCTGCTTGCTTCTTTGCTATTTTGCTACTTTGCTACCTTCCTGCCTTCTGCCCACCATGAACTGTTTCTCCTCTGCCATGCCACCCTGCCTTGGAGCCAGCCAACTATGAACTTTTTTTGTTGTTGTTGCTGGGGATCAAACTCAGGCCCTTGTGCTTGCTGGGCAAGCACTCTAACCACCGAGCTAAATCCCCAGCCCCTCAACTATGAACTGAAACCTCTACAAACTGTGAGCAAAATAAACCTTTCCTCTAACTTTGGGTGTAGGGTATTTTGTCTCAGCAATGATTAAAATAACTGAGACACATGCTAACTACAAAAATAATAACACTGGATTTTAAAAAAGAGTTGATCAGCTTTGTAATCATTTCCATTTTAGAACCAGAGTACTGCACTGGCTTTGACAGAAAAAAGCCTTAAATACATATTAAGGCTTTAGTCCAGGGACTTGTACAACAGAAAAGTTGATGTGGTAGACTTACTATTGTGGTCAACGTGAGCCAGAACGCCCAGCTGGACTGACTTGGTGCGGTTCCGGGCATAGAGGATCCACCTGAGGGTTGTTGCCGATGCAACATAAAGGAGAACGGGAGCCGAAGATAGCAGCCGGCTGTTTCCCAGGAGAAGCTCTGCTGCGGCTGGTTCTCCCGAAGGGGACTCAGCTGTTCTCATTGGAAAAGGAGCTCGGGGCCTTGCTGTTGTCAGGGATGGCTGCTGTTGCTTCGGAGGAGCTCTGTCTTCATCTCTGCTGTAAGCATCATATCCTGGTTCCAGGGAAGATTTCTTCAGCCATCATCTGCAGACACGGACGTACGTGGGACAGTGCTGTGGGCTCCCGGCCCTTGATTGGATCTTTTGGGTCTCCAGTGCCTAGACAGACATTCGGCACTCTTCCTGCATTTGGCTTATGAGTGAGTGTTGTAACTTATAAATGTTCTGTATTAAATCTGCTCTCTTGCAAACCATTGGCTCTAGAAAGGTAACTAATACAGTTGGAAACATTTTTGAGTTCATAAATTTCATCCTCAATTTTGACCCAAACCAGCTGCTTCATTTAAACAACAAGTTTTTTATTTTTTATTTTATTTAATTATTTCTTTTTCAGCACTGGGGATTGAAGCCAGAACTTTCATACTGAGCTACATTCCCAGCCCATTTTTTGCTTTTTATTTTGAGACAGGGTTTTGTGAAGTCGCTAAATTTCCCAGGCTGCGCTGGAACTTGCAATCCTCCTGCATCAGCCTCCCAGAGTCCTGGGATTACAGACAGCATGCACCACTATGACCAGCTGCAAAGACGTTTTTTAAACTACAATTTCTAGAGCCAGATCCTACCTAGCAGACTTCTGACCCTTTAGGAAAGCACTGTTAGATAGCTTTCACAAGCCTGTTACACACCCATGGGTTGTTCTTAACAACTGGCTTAAAATATATATTTAGCCAAATGTAAGAGAGCTAGTTGCATGACCCATAAGAGCCCTATAACCAAGATGATGGCCATTAACAAGTACTGGCCCGAATGTAGCAAAACTCTAACCCTCAGACACTGCAGTAGGAATGTAAATGGTGCAGTCACTTTGGAAAGCCACCTAGCAGTTGCTGATAATTCAAACATAGACTTTTCATATGACCTAGACCTTCCATTCCTACTTATATACCCATGAGAAATGAAAACATCCACATAAAACTTTTCCACAGATATTCAATAGTAGCCTGATTCATAATCATAAAGAGGGCAGAACTCAATATCCACCAACTGACAAGTGGATAGGCAAGTGTGGTACGTCCATACAGAGGAACATTAGTGAAGAACTGACACATGCTACAACACAGATGGACATCGAATGCCTCGTGCTAAGTGAAAGACACCAGACACTAAGGCCACACAGTGTATGAATCTATGTGAAATGTCCAGAACAGGCAGGTCTTGAGACACAGTGTTTACCTAGGGCTGGGGGTAGGCATGGGCCTGGAGGAAAGGGGGAATGGCTGTTGATGTACACAGGGTTTCTCTGGAGGGTGATGAAAATGTTCTAGAATACTAGTGTCTTAGTTAGGTTTTCAGAGCCAATGGTTGTAAGAGAGCAGATTTAATAGGGGACATTTATAAATTACCATATTCATCCAGAAGCCAAATGCAGGAAGTGCCGAATGTCCGTCTAGGCACTGGAGACCCGAAAGATCCCATCAAGCGCCGGGAGCCCACAGCACTGTCCCACGTACGTCCGTGTCTGCACACGATGGCTGAAGAAATCTTCACTGGAACCAGGATACTCTGCTCACAGCAGAGATGACAACCAGAGCTCCCCCGAAGCAACAGCAGCCATCCTCGACGACAGCAAGGCCCCGAGCTCCTTCCTCGACGAGGACAGCCGAGTTCCTTTCGGAAGAACCAGCCGCAGCAGAGCTTTTCCTGGGAAACAGCCCGCCAACTAGCTTCGGCTCCTACACTGCTTCATGTTGCAGCAGCAACAACCCTCAGGTGGATCTCATACGCCCAGCATCACCCCAGCTCAGTCCGGCTGGGCGTTCTGGCCCAAGTTGACCACATTAGGTCCACCACAACTAGTGACGGCTGTACAACCTTATGAAAACCCTCAAAACCACTGAATCATACACTTCAAAGTGGTGACTGTTGTATATCTCAGTAAGAACATTTTTAATTAGTTAGCATGTCACTTCAGGGTCCCTACTTACTTCTTCGTAGAGCAAGCGCACAGCACTGTGTGGTGAAGATAATCTCGTTCCTCTCCACCGCCTAAGTCATACCTGGAATTTAAGTCTCAGATGTACGGATTTACACTGAAGCACGTAGGACACACTTTGCACTGGGTGTGGCCACGCCCTTGACCCTTCATTGCCTTGTGCAGAGGCCAGGATCGGCCTGAACTATGTCAGGTACAGGAACGCAGAAAGGGTGCAGTGAGAGCACTGTACTCCGGCCCTCCCAGATGTACACTTAGCAATCCTGCCTTTCTCCCTCCTTCTTACCCTGCGTCCCGGTCTCCGACGGGCTCTGTGGCCCACAGGAAGAGCTCCGTCAGGACATCTGTGCTTCCCGATAGCCATCTCTCTGGCCCACTCTGTGCTGAGAAAAGAGTTTAAAAACACTCACAGTAGTGTCTCACTTGACACAGTAGGTAAGTTTCAGATCCACTTCTGACACTGTCTGCATAAACTTAATTTTTCTTCAAAAGAGGTGAAATTTGAACAAATTCAGGACAAAGAATAAATTTTAGTATGCATTACTTTATTAAATGACTAATTGCCTCCGTTTGTTGGGTCACCCTTCATTTTCTTTCTTTCTTTTCGGGTGAGTGGGCTCCTCCTAGCCCAGTTTATGATTTCACTCTCCAGAGCACTCAGAGAAATGGGATGTGCAAAAAACTAGATATAGTACAAGCCAGGCATGGTGGTATACACCTGTAATCCTGGAACTCAGGAGGCTGAGGCCAGCCTGGGCTATAGTGATTTCAAGACCAGCCTGAGCTACATAGGAAGACCCTGTCTCAAAAATAAATAAATAAATAAGATACGAAGACCTTTTACTTCACTACAAACTACTGTCAGTTATCAAATAAATTTATATGCCTCATTTTTTATTCCAAAAAACTCCATCTTTAACACAAAGATGAGATGGCTTTACAAATACACAAATTTCATAAAGATAAGCAACACTGGCTGAGGATGAGGCAGAAGAGAAGACCCAAGAGAGAAGCCTTTCCCTAATGACTAGCAGAACAGTTCTAGCAATAGCTGCAGGCAAATAGGCTGCTTGCTTCACTTATTTATCAAGCCATCGACTACTGCAAATGAGAGCACTTCGCTCCTGGGGCTCCTAAAAGCCCGATGATCCTCATAATAGAATGTCATTAGATTGCTCCCAACTACCACTTAAGTCACAGCCTTCCCATTATCTCAGGACATTATAACAGGAACGTGGTCAAAATGCAATATAAAGAAAAGTCTCTAAAAGAATTGAAGTTTGGAAAGCCAGGCTGGAATGAGTCCCTGAGCCACAAGAGCCTGTGATCTCGGGTTATATTTAATCTCATTCTCCTCCAGAAAAGCTATCCATTACATTACAAGGCTGTGAGGAATGAAACTATAGGCAAAACGCCTATCTCATGGTAGGTCTTCGGCGAAGAGTGACCTTCTCATCTGTAAAGTAGAATAGTCTCCATTTCCTAGTTGTGTTTTTAGGATTCAATAAGAGTATGTGGCTTGACACATTAAGTGCTTAATCATATTGGACAGCCTGCAATACATAAGGTAATGACCACAGAAGACACCCGGAAACAATCCCCCATAATTCCACAGCTGCTGAAACCACATGACTCTTTCTGATTTACCACATTCTAAACTTTAGCCACCAAGTATTGTTAATTATACTTATAAATGCACAAAATTTTTCCTAACAAAAAATAAAGTCGGGGTAGAGGATTTAGCTCAGTGGTAGAGCGTTTGCCTAGCAAGCACAAGGCCCTGAGTTTGAGCCCCAGCACCAAAAAAAAAGGAGCAAATTTTGCCAGGCGTGGTAGCGCACACCTGTAATACCAGAACTCGGGAGGCAGAGGCAGGAGGATCACCTCACGTTCAAGTCCAGCCTGGGCTATAAAGTGAGCTCAAGGGCAGCCTGAACTACACAGCAAGACCCTGTCTCTAAATAAATAAATACATACATACATACATAGTCAACGGATTACTAAAACAAAGACTCAGTACATGCTTTCACCCATTTTTAAAAAACATACTACAACTTAACTCTCCCCCTGAAATGCTTTAACCTCAATTCAACCAGAAATGGAGAAG
Source organism: Hystrix cristata (assembly GCA_004026905.1). NCBI lineage: Eukaryota > Metazoa > Chordata > Mammalia > Rodentia > Hystricidae > Hystrix > Hystrix cristata. The sequence goes on from PVJO010002438.1 coordinate 88,177, forward strand.
TGAGGTAGAGGACAAAACATCCGTGAACTGCAAATGTACTGTTTCAAAAAATACACAACTTCTACCAGTAAAAGGCATCAGTTCAATGCTAAGGATTATGTCAAAGTAGAAAACACCTTTTGTAATTAAACCCATAATCTGCTCCATGTAAACTCTACAGTCTATTATATCATTTTATTGTCTCCATGAAAACAAAGCAATAAAACATTTTCCAACTTGATTTAAAAAACAGCAACAAAAATGAATCAAATCAGAATTTATGGACTCTAATCTAGTATTGCCACTTGTGTGATCGTGGGCAGGTTAAAAAAAATTTTAACAAGAATACAAATAGCTAGGGCTGGGGATTTAGCCCAGTGGTTAGAGTGCCTGCCTTACAAATAGCTCCATTTTATACCTGCTTTCAATTACATGTATCCTACTCTATTTTCAAAATTGTTTAAAAACTTAAAGTTCATTTCTAGATTTCAGATGAGTAACTTTATATAAAGTTTTAAATATGTGGCAAAAAATGTGATGAAAATCAAATGTGATGGAATCAATGTGTGATGAACTTCATATCCTGTCAAGGAACCCAAAACAATCACTGCACAATAAATCGGTTTATTACAGATTAAAGCAAATGATTTGTTTTATTATTTGTATTAATGGGATACAAACCATACTGAATACTTTTAAATGGTAGGTAACCATAAAATTACTTATCTGCGATAGTATATTAGGTTTCTAATTACATTAGGATATGAATGGTGCAAAACAAAACAATAAGGCCATATTGTAAAGACTCGTTAGATTGTGCTCAGTAGACATTTAGCGAATAAAGGACACATTATTCTTCTCCCCAGTTCTGCGGTACAATGTTTTGCCCATGGTAAGGGACCAATAAGTATTTTCTGACATACTGACCATGAAAGAGGGGAGAAGATGAGAGGTCTCAGATGGACGTCAAGTATAATTGGGACCTACCTGGGAAATCAAGTGGTTAAAGAAGATGTAAACTGTATGTGCTACACAGGTAAATAAACTTAGATTTCAGCAAAGCAAATAATTGCACAGAAAACACTGGCACCAGAATAAACAAAGGCAAGACTTGCCAATAAATGGCATAAATGGAACTGACTCTTTTGGGGGGTAGGGGGTTTGAGGCAGGGTCTTGCTATGTAGTTGAGGCTGGCCTTGAACTCACTATATAGCCCAGGTTGCCCTTGAACTTGCAGCGATCCTCCTGCCTCAGCCTCCTGAGATCTGGGATTATAGGCGTGCACCACTACACCTAGCTAGAAGTGACTTTTAAAACATAACCAGGTTTACATTTGATCCATACCTTTTCCCACCCAGTTCAGTTTGAGACAGACCAACAGAGGTGCTGTAGGAGAGTGAGGCTCTCTTCCTTGCTACTCAGACATCTTAGTTTCCAATGTGTTATGGACCCGTTAGCCATGAATCAATATAAACCTGTTCATATTTAGGGATTAGTTTCCATAAGTACAAAGCCGAATTTCCTTTTATTTGTTCCAAAATACCTACTTTCAAACTTGAAGGAACTTAAATTATTGATGTAGTTTTTGATAATTTTTTTATCTTTTCATAATATTTGTACAATATTCATACTGCAGCACCTTCCATCCACCCTTTGGTCTCTTCACACTATTCTTTTTTTTGTTTCTTTGTTTTTGGTTTGGGGTTTTTGGAAGGGGGTTGGGACAGGGTCTCGCTATGTAGTTCAGGTTTGTCTCGAACACACTAGCTGGCCCAGGCTGGCCTTGAACTCACAGGGATCCTCTCACCTCAGCCTCTGGAGTGCTGGAATTAGAGGTGTGCACCCCAAACCCCGCCCACCGTTTGGTCTCTGAAACTGCCCTTCTTTGGTTCTTTTTTCCACTTTCAGATCTTCCTTCTTCTTGATCTCCTCCTTTCAATGACGTCGGCTTCTAGAACATCTATCTGTCATCATTATCATAATGGGAAGAGCTGTACACATTCCACTGTCTCAGTTACTTTCTGAGACACAATACCCCACACCCAAAATTAAAGGAGGAAAGGTTTATTTGGCTCACAGTCTGTAGAGGTTTCAGTCCACAGTCAGCTAGCTCTAAAGCAGGGCGGCCTGGCACAGGAGGAACTCAAGGCAGGGTAGCTGGAAGCAGAGAGGGATCAAGGGAGGAGGGAGGAGACGCACCTTTCCAGGCCACGCCCCCACTGACCGCCTCCTCCAATCAGGCGGTCCCAACTCACATTTAGCTATGAGTTCATCAATGCACCCATCCACTGACGAGTATCACACCCCTATTATCCAGTCACCTCCCGAAAGCCCCAGCAGGGAGCATGTGAAGCTTCCGAGGACATCTAGATATAAACCATAATACGCCCCCTCCTTGACTCTCACTTGATTTAACGTCTTCCGAGTCCCCATGCAAACTGTATTTCAGTTTGACATCCTCGAATCCGCTTTCTGTCTAAACTCTGTAAAGCACCTTCAGTGTCACGAGCATCCTCCAGTTGAATGTAAGCACGTGGAGCGCGGAAATCAAGTGGAGCATACACATCAGCTGCAGGGCCAGTTCCACGTTAATCTTCAGGCCTGGCGTCAGCACCAGTCAGCACGTTCCCAACAGCCAGAGCCCTGGGGTGGGGGGACTCGACGGCGGTGTCAGTCTCACGGCGGGTGCCTCACAAACACCCGTCCTTCATTTCCACGTATCTACTCGATACGCAGCAAGCGGATACTAAAAAGGTTTTATATTACAGATATACAGGTACATTTAGGTATTTATAGCTACAATTCATCAGACAGGAACTCACTGAGTCCACAAAATGGTGAGGCTCAGATTTAAAATAGTGAAGTTATAGTGTAATTTTTAATAAGTTTCAAAACCACCCATCCAAACTTTACTAAGGGTACCTCTAGAGAGATCTTCTTTACATGCAGGTCTCACACTGGCCCCAAACTCCTGGGCTCAAGTGATCCTCCTACCTCTTCCAGGTAGCTGGGATGATAGGTGCCTGGCTTCCTTCTTTTTTTTTTTTTTTAAGCTGGTCTTGAACTCACTGTGTAGCCCAGGCTGGCCTCCAACTCACAGGGATCCTCCTGCCTCAGCCTCCCAAGTGCTGGGATTATAGGCCTGTGCTACTATGCCCAGCTCTTCTTTTTAACAAAATGGAATTTCTGTCTCACAACAGCTTATATGAGAATAAACCAGGGAGCAGTGCAGTGTGGCATACACCTGTAACTTCAGCAGTCTGGGAAACTGAGGCAGGAAGATTGCAAATTTGAACTTAGCCTGAGTAATTTAAGCACAACACTGTCTCAAATAGAAAATAAAAAAGGTCTGGGGATGTAGCTCTGTGAAAAGGCCCTGGCTCAATCTGCAGTACCAAAAAAATAAGAAAACTGTATATAAATATATTAAGTAATAACCAAATTTTTAAAAAATAACAATTGTGTTGCTCAAATGTCCATCAATAGAAGAATGTGGTCTATACATGCTGTGGAAGATTATTCAGCCTAAAAAGGGAAAATTCTGACAAGCTACAACATTGATAAACCTCAAGCACATTATGTTAAATGAAATAAGCTAGTGACAAAAAAGCAGTTGCTGTTTGACTCTATTTCTGAGGCACCTAGAGGTCAAATCCACAGACACATAAAGCAAAACAATGGTAGCCATGGAGCTGGGAGGAGAGGGCAATAGGCACTTGTTTGATGGGTACAGTTTCAATTTTGTAAGATGAAAAAGTTCTGGAGATAGTTTAAAAGAACAGGAAAATACACAACACTACTAAACTGTACACTTAAAATGTTTAAAGTGTTGGGAGGCTGAGGTAGGAGGATTGCAAGTTCAAGTCCTGCCCAGCAATATCCCAAGACCCTGCCTCAAAATTTAAAACAAAAAACTTAAAAGCTGGAGATGTAGCTCAGCGTGAAGGCCCTGGGTTCAATCTCCTGTACCATAAAAAAAAAAAGTTAACATGATAAATTCTATGTTATGCATATTTTACTACAATTTCTTTTCAGTACTGAGGAATGAACCCAAGACATTGTGCATGCTAGGCAAGCGTTCTACCATCAAATTCTATCCACAGCCCCTTTTTAAATTTTATTTTATTTTGAAACAGAGTCTTGCTGAGTTGCCCAGGCCAGTCTCCAACTTGCAGTCCTCCTGCCTCAGCCTCCTGAGTAGCTGGGATTACAAGTGTGTGCCACCACGCCTGGCTAAAAATGTTGTAATTAATCAATAATTGTCTTGGAAAACATCAATTTTAATTTAATGAAACCTATTTTTGTTTTGCTATTTCTAGTGTGTTTTGTTTTTTGTTTGTTTGTTTGTTTTGCTTTGTTACAGTACTGGGGATAAAACCCATGGGGCACTTTACTACATCCCCAGCCCTTTTTATTTTTTGTTTTGAGCCGGGGTCTCACAAAATTGCCCAGGCTGACCTCAAACTTGCAATCCTCCTGCCTCAGCCTCCCAGGTAGGTGAAATGATAGGCATTCACCACTGTACCCAGCAAAAGCTCTTTTTACACATGCTTCCCTGTGGACTGCCAAGAATTTGGCAAATCATCCAGTTGATGTCAATGGTTCCTTCCTGTTGCCATGGGCTTTCCTGTCCCCAACCACCCTCTTGGTGACCTCCCGACATGTACCTTCTGGGAAATGTTAGCCAAGTGGGATCCTCAGACCACCAAAAGACCTCTGCAGTTCAGGAGCCTCAGGAAAAATGAAACAACTGTGTCCGCATACATTTAGTACATTTGTATCTTTGGGGGTTTCTGGGGAACCAAAGTCAGTGCTTTGGGCTTGCTAGGCAAGCACTCTACCACTTGAGCTAAATCGCCAACTTTAAAGTGATCCTCCTGCCTCAGCTGAGTGCTGGGATTACAGGCATAGTACATTTGAAACGTAAGATAAATTATGTTTTCCCAGAAGCGTTATTATGTCCTCAACTATCATTAAAATCCTAAAGTTTATGTGTTCATAAAAACTTAACCAGGGTTGGAGACTTAGCTCAGTGGTTGGAGTGCTCGCCTAGCAAGCGCATAGCCCTGAGTTCGATCCCCGGCACCACAAAAAAAAAAAAAAAGACTGAACCAGCCAGTTTTTTTGTTAATAATATTCGGTCACTTGGGAGGATTGGATCTTAACTGATATATTTCATGTCATTTGCATATTATTACTTGCATTGGTACAATTTATAACTTTTATTGTAATCATAGTGCTTCATTATCTTCCCAATTTGTAAAAATGAATCTGCAGTCCACTGAAGTATAAAAGTGGTTAGGAAAAGGTTATTGAAATACTGCAGTGCAGAGTGAGTTTATAAATGCAAAGAGTACATGAGAAATCAGCATTTGCTGGGCGTAGTGGCACACACCTGTAATCCCAACATCTGGGAGACTGAGGCAGGAGGAGCTCCACGAGTTCGAGGCCAGCTTGGGCTACATAGTGAGTTCAAGGCCAGCCTGAACTACATAGCAAGAGCCTGTCTCAGAAAACAAAAAAGAAAGAAGGAGAGGAAGGAAAGAAGGAAGGAAGGAAGGAAAGAAGAAGTTCTCCATGTATATACAGCATGCTCTGGATGACTGGCATAAGAGGATCTGTGAGAGTAACAGGCAGATGTCGAAGAATGGCAATAAGAAACTCAGTAATTGTACAAAAAGTGGCTGTTATTTGTCTGGAGAGCTGTCTGGCAGACAGTGGCTGGACAGCACTGAGGCCTTGGAAGCCTTCTCAAAAACAAAGCACAGTGACCTCTCTGGTGAGCAGTGATTTTCCAGAATAAGCTAAAAATTGTGCTGTCCAGGATGCTGAAGGTTCAAGCTGTACCACTGCCAAGAAGTTCGAAAACTACTCACAGTGTTAATAGAGACGTACCCAGGAGGAAAATGGAACAGCTTGTTGGTGAAATTCTCTTAGCAAATAACAATGTACAAGGTCTGATCACAATACTCGGTGAATGTTCGAACTTCTAAAAATATACTGCAGTAAAAACATGTAGCCATTAATCCCTCCAAAATCTCCCCTTCAGTTGGAACACACTTATCCCATGGTTCGTGCTGCTTTCTGAAGCCGTTCCGGAAGTTGTGTTTTGTGAGTGTCTGAGAGGTGTGAGGAAACATCTAGAGACTCCTGCTGCCGAGTGCCATCTGATGGAAAGGCAAGGCCGTAAAAGCATCACAGTGTGTCCTCACCCACCTTATTCACCAGACCTAGCACTGCGCCACTTCTGGATCTTCCCCAAACCCAAAATGACTGTGAAAGGGAAACATTTTGAAGTAATTCAGGACATCAAGGCAGCCATGACAAGTGCAAATAAATATACTCCCAAAAGAGGACTTCCAGACTGCTTCTGAAAGTGGAGAGGGAGATAGGATGAGGGTGTTCCGAGTGAGGAGTATTTTGAAGGGGATTTATGATGATGTGTCTTTTACTATCATAGATTTTAAAATTTGAATGTTCACTCTATCTTCAGTCATACCTCGTACACATCATCTAACATCAGTACATCGGCAGCATTACGGCTTGTGTCTAGCTGTCTCCCCAAAGCCTCATGCACTCACGGGTGGGGCTCTTCACAGGTGGCTGGATCATGCTGTGTGATACTGAGATTAAGAGTGTGTGATAACTAAATGAGTTTAGCATAGTTCTGGGTGTGGATAATGGAAGCCCCTCCCTGGGTGTGGGTGCACCAGTCGATAGGTTTATAGCCTGGATGGAATATGAAGGGAGAGAGGAAAGGCAGGCTGCTGCTGCTGCTTGCTCCTGCCACTTTGCTGCCTTCTACCTGCCCCGCCATGGACTGTTTCTCCTCTGCGATGCCCCTCTGCCATGCGGTCCTGCCTTGGAGCCAGCTGACTATGGACTGAAACCTTTACAGACTGTGAGTTGAAATAAACTTTTCCTCCTTTAACTTGTGGGTGTTGAGTACTGTGTCTCAGCAATGAGAAAAGTAACTAAAACAAATGACATTATGTCTAAAGAAGTACTTACTACTGTGTTTATGGGCCCATTCTTTTCTCATGTTGTTCTCTGAATAGCCATGTTACAAAAGTGACTTGCCATGTAGGTAAAAATGAGTGTAGAAACCAGAACTGAGGTAGCACCAGCCAAGAAGCAGCATCATAGCCCTTTGCTAAGTGAGTCAGGTTGGTGGCAAGTGGCAGAAGAACAATTCTAAGTGCTTTGGGCCATAGAATAGTTATGGACTCACACAATTTAATTCAGACACCCAAATAAGAGTGTCACCATAGTCTGCCTCCATCTCTCCTCTGCCTTCTGCCACATTAGCTTCACATTGGCTCCTAAGGGAGTGTCTCCAGTTGTCCCCATCACATGCACCCTTGGGCCACAGTCCAGCAGGCCACCAACTCAAGTCTACTTGGCCATATTGACTAAGTCTAACTGGGTCACATACCCGCTCATGAGTCAGTTCATGTGGCCAAGGGAAGTCTATGCTTTGGCCACACCTGAGCTGCCATCCACCCCAGAAGCAGGGGTGAGTTTAATTCTCCCCGAAACAGAGAGTCTGACATGCAAGAAGAGATGTGTATGCCGGGTGTGGTAGCGCACCCTTATAATCCCAGCACTCGAGAGGCTGAGGCAGGAGGATCACTGTGAATTCCAGGCCAGCCTGGACTACATAGCAAGACTCTGTCTCAAAAAAACCAAAAAAGAAGAGCTGGTCTTCCAGAGGAGAATCAGAGAACCACAGCAAGGAGAGGTTGATGGGCTTTGGAGGTGGGGGTGGTAATAGCTGCCGCCTATGGTGAGTGACTAAAATGATCGTTTTCCAAGCTCCTTTGTTCCCTTGGGACAGCTGGTGTCGGCACTCTGCTTCCTGATTCAGGGTGACAGAAATCCGAGGAAATCGCTGCCTGTCCATGCACGTGCCTTCAGGATGCTGGGAAAGTCAGAGCATGCAGAAGAAGGTGGCTCTTCCATACCGAGTGCATGGACGCTCAGGAGCAACACCAGAGAGGCCAGGAGAGCACACGTCCGCGCAGTCCAGTGACTGCTACGCTCCACGGCACAATTCCGTGAGGCATTTAATATGCTGCATAGTCTGAATTTATCACTTGAGATCGAAAGGCTATGATTTCTAAGCCAGGCATGGTAGCACATGTCCCCCACCTCCCCAGGAGGCTGAGGCAGGAGGGTCACAAGTTTAAGGTCGGCCTGGCCAACTTAGGGAGACCTTCCTCAAAATTTTTTTTTAAAAAGTTTTCAAAAGGGCTGGGAGGGGCTGGGGATTTAGCTCAGTGGTAGAGCGCTTGCCTAGCAAGTACGAGACCCTCAGTTCCATCCCCAGCACCCCAAAACAGGGGGGATGCTGGGAATGTAGCTCAGTAGTAGAGTGTCCCTGGGTTCAATCTGTAGTACTAAAACAAAACAAAATACCATGACTTCCAATGTTCAGCACAAAATATTGGGCATATATATATTATATATATATATATATATTTTTTTTTTTTAGGAAGAGCCAGGCATGGTGGTGCACTCTTCTAATCTCAGCACTCAGAAGGCCAAGACAGGGGGCTGGGGACTTAGCTCAGTGATTAGAGTGCCTGCTTAGCAAGCACAAGGCCCTGAGTTCGATCCCTGCACCAAAAAATATATAAATAAATAAATAACTCCTTTAAAAAAAAAAAAAAAAAAAAAAGAAGGCCGAGGCCAAGACAGGAGGATCACTGTGAGTTCGAGACCAGCCTGGGCTACAGTTCAAGGCCACCCTAAACTACATGGTGAGACCGTATTTCCAAAAAACCCTCAAAATTAAATAAATACAAATAAAAGAAGATGACAGACAAGATAGGCGCTGGTGATGAGCAGCAATTTGACACTGCCTGCGATGGTGAAAAAAACCACAGCCGGCTCTGGGGTCTATCTTTAACTCACCCCTGGGTGCGGCCACACAGGGTAGTGTGGCCCCACTGCAGCCCCCACTTTGAAGACTGAAGCAACATTTCTTAAGGCAGAAATTTGCAAGACAACAACTGTCCAACCCTATGACAGCAGATGAGATATGACAAATTCTGAAAATTTTTGCAAGCCAGAAATTGGAGGGCCAAGTGTCAAATGACATAATGAAGCAGAAAAAGCCAAGAGCAGACCAGGTGGGAAACTAATAAGAAGCAAGGTGATTCGTGTCACAGAAGCCCAGAAAGCTTAGGAATTGGAGCAGGCGAAGTGCAGGGGGAGCCAAAAACGCCCTTGGTGAAAATTCCTTTAAAGGAACAGCTAGATGCCAGGTCTTCATCCAACCCCTACAATAGTCCTAAATATAGCCTGAATGTGTGTAAAAATGTACTTGATTAGTAAAAAACTTGCAGCATAGCAAAGCTGGCTCAAAAACCATTTAAGAAACAAATATATCTGAGTATGATGGTGCACGCCTGTCATCCCAGCACTTAGGAGGCTGAGGCAGGAGGATTGCCACAAGTTCAAGGCCAGCCTGGGCTACATAGTGATTTCAAGGTAGCCTGAACTACACAGTGAGACCCCCCCCAAAAAAGAAGAAGAAGAAGAAGAAAGGAAGGAATAGCTGGGCACAGTGGCACACACCTGTAGTCCCAATTACTTGGGAGACTGAGGCAGGAAGATCACTTTAGTGCAGGATCAGCCTGAGCAAAATAGCAAGACCTCATCTCTTAATTTAAAAAGAAAAAATTATATATTCAAGCAGGAAAAATATGCCAAAGTAAGTATGAGTTAGCAATAAAATTGTTAGTATCTGTGGTGGATTTAATGTGGTCAACTTGAGCCAGAACGCCCAGCCGGACTGAGTTGGTGTGATGCTGAGCGTAGAAGATCCACCTGAGGGTTGTTGCTGCTGCGACATAAGGCAGAGTGGGAGCCAAAGCTAGTCAGCGGGCTGTTTCCCAGGAGAAGCTCTGCTGCGGCTGGTTCTCCCAAAAGGAACTTGGCTGTTCTCGTCAAAGAAGGAGCTCGGGGCCTTGCTGTCGTCGAGGATGGCTGCTGTTGCTCCGGAGGAGCTCTGGTTGTCATCTCTGCTGTGAGCAGAGTACCCTGGTTCCGGTGAAGATTTCTTCAGCCATCCTCTGCAGACACAGACATACATGGGACAGTGCTGTGGGCTCCCAGCCCTCAATTGGATCTTTCGGGTTTCCAGTGCCTAGAGAGACATTCAGCACCTCCTGCATTTAGCTTGTGGGTGAATATTGTAACCTATAAATGTTCCCTATTAAATCTGCTCTCTTACAACCATTGGCTCTGAAAACCTAACTAAAACAGTATCTTACAAAACAACAAAACCATAACCTTTGGGGTTATGCTTTGTACTAAACATCTCTATTGGGCAAAAACATGTAAGTTAACATGTAAATCTAGAGTATGAGCACTAATTAACAGAATGTGGTGTATTGAACAATGGTCCATTCACCTAGATCAGTGATGGCGAACCTTTTAGAGCTTTCAATAATACAAGCAGCCCGCTGCAACACACAAGCTGTAGATTCACTACCACCAGGCTAGAACATGAAATACCCTTGCGCAGGCCTGTCAGATGATGTTTTCATAGGATACTGAAAGGACATCCAACCATCTCTTGCCTTGTTTATATGTTTTGGATTATTTTTCTAAAGAAAAATAAGTATCTCTTTTAGCCAAGCATGGTGGTACATGCCTGTAATCCCAGCACTTGGAAGGCTGAGGCAGGAGAATCACCATGCCCAGTTTGATGCTATCTATTGAGCAGTTTTGTATTCCTTTAAATCAAGAAGTTCCTGGATAGAACAATAAAGTTATTTGCAGCTGTTATCCTCCTAGGCAAGAGTCTTGGTGGGGTGGGGGTGGGGGTCATGTTGATGAAAATGTTGGAATAGTAAAGCCATGTTAATGTAGGTCATAAACTGTGGGAACCAATGATTTTAATTCTCAGGCACAGCCTCTGAAATCCATTTCTGAGCCTGTTTTGGTAATTAAAACCTGCACTTTAGCTGGGTACAGTGGTACACCTGTAATCCCAGTACTCAGGAGGCTGAGGCAGGAGGATCACCTGAGTTCAAAGCCAGCCTGGCCTACATAGTGAGTTCAAGGCCAGCCTGAACTACATAGCGAGACCCTGTCTCAAAAAAACCGAAAACAAAACAAAAATCCTATAAACTGAGTGACTTCTAAAAAACAGGCATGTGTTTCCCACGGTCCTGGAGGCTGGAAGGCCATCCTCAAAGAGTGGGAGATTCCATGTCTGGGGACGTCTCTGAGGTCTCTTTGTTAAGCACCTAATCCCTCATCACCTTGGAGGTTGGGGTATCAGCCTGTGAATTCGGGGACACATTCCTCCTCCAGCAGGCCTCTGGAGAGGTTATCTGCGTGTGTGACTGCGACTGTGTCAGGCTTCGCTCCGTGCCGGATGCTGCTGCAGGGGACAGGGAAGAGCCTCACTATCTTTGAGGCCAGCAGCCCCTGGGACAGGTCCTGTGCGTGGTGGACACTCTCGAGTTGCTTGATCTGTTACATTAATCAAAGCAGACAGGGAGAGCAAAGCCAAGCAGCAACCTCTGAACCTTCTGAGGTGGAGGACCACATGCCAGCTGCTGCTGTGTCCCTTGTTCCCTGCCATCTGTCTGTCATCTCCTCCATTCCACCGCTCTTGCTAAGAGCCCGCATGACACCAGAACTACTATTTAATGGTCGTTTCTAGTTTCTTATTGTGTGCTACCTCAGGCCCCAGAAGGAATGATTAGAGGGGATGAAACATAACCCAGAAAGCAGAGAGTTTGAGAAGGAGGGAGTGATCAGCACTGGCACACAATGCAGGAATAAGGACCACAGCTCATCCTGGCCTTTCTGGCAGGGAGGGATCATTTCTTCGGAGAGAGACTCCAAACACACCCACAAAGTTCTCCTTCTACGGTGGTTCCCATAATTTGACTATAGTTCGTCACTGACTGCAAATACGATACAGACCCGCTCTCCTCAAACCAAGATATTCTCTGATTTCTCCTTAACTCCAAGAAGTCTGTATCCAGAGAACCTTGCTTCAAGTTGGATTTGGGGCTGTTCCTCCTTTGTCTTTTTCTCCCACTCTACTTTTTACACACGGATGCACCCACTGACTCTGTCGAAGGCCCCGCAGAGGCTGGCAGCGCCACCCGCCAGTGCCGCCAAGCTGGGTTTATTAAACTTGCCGAGTCTGGGAGAGCCTTGCACTCACCAAGTCTCAGGGAAGGAGGTTAGAGGCCGGGCTCAGCAGGATTTGTGAACCACGCACAAGTGTTCAACAGACTGGCGCCAAAATGACTGGAGCTTAAACAACCATTTTTTTTAATGAGCACATGATTGCAGTACATGCATTTTACAATCATCTTGGGGAGTCGGCACACATATCTAGTACAGCTTCTTTTTTTAGTCCCCTCCCCTCTCCTCTCTCCCTCCCTCCTCTAGTTCTCCTTCTCCCCTTTTCATTTTTGTTGACAGTGTTAGTCTTAGCTCATGGCTTACAATGTCCATGTTCATTCAGGTTATTAGGACCGTTATCTGGCATATCTTCACTCTATCATTTTCCCAACCCCTTACCCTCACCCCTTGCCCTTGGTCCCCTGGACCCCTTCCCATCTGTAAGAGATCCATCCCCTCATCTCATTCTATCCTTTATTTTTCTCTTAGTTTGTACTTTGCCTTACTCAGATGACAAATACCATATAGTATTTAAGTTCGTGTGTCTGATTTACTTCACTCAACAAGATAGTTTCCAGGTGCAACCCTTTTCCTACAAATATCTCAAATTTGTCCTTCTTTATAGCCAAGTAGTATTCCATTATATGTCGATACCACATTTTCTTTATCCAATTTTCTGGTATACAAGCTGCTTCCAGGATTTAGCTATTTTGAGTTGTGCTGCTATAAACATTGGTATACATGTGCCACTGTAGTATGATGACTTAAGCTCTTTGGGGAAGATACCTAGCAGGGAGATCAGTGGGTCATATGGAATTTCTTTTAGTTTTTTGAGGAATTTTAATACTGATTTCTTTATTTTTTTTTAAGAGTAGGAAATTTATCGAGAGAGAGAAAGAGAGCTCCTGAGTTGCCAACGAGCCCATTTTTCAGGAGAACTTTTACAGAGCAAAATCGCGAGGCAGGTACTATGTGTGTCAAAATGATGATTAACCAATAATATTACAAGTGTAGTCACTTAGGTAATCTGATTTCCATAATGATTGTACCAGTTTGAATCCCCACTAACAATGTAGGAAAGTTCCTTTTTCACCACAGCCTCACCAGTATTTGTTATTGCCTGATTTCTTAATGATTGCCATTCTTTCTGGAGTAAGATGGAATCTTAGGTGTTGTTTCGTGTTTCTCTAACGGCCAGAGATGTTAAGCATTTTTACATATATTTGTTGGCCATTTGTGCTTCTTCCTCTGTAAAGCGTCTGTTCACTTCACTTGCCCATTTCTTGACTGGACCTTGAATTTTACATGGTTGAATTTTTTTTTTTTGAGTTCTTTATATACTGTAGATTTTAGTCCTCTGCCTGAGGAGTAGCTGGGAAATTTTTTTCCCATTCTGTAGGTTGTCTCTTCACTCTACTGATTCTTTTGCCATACAGAAGCATTTTAGTCTGATATACTCCCATTTGTTGATTCTTGCTTTTTTTTTTTTGATTCTTGCTCTTATTTCTTGTACAATGGCAGTTGTTTAGAAAATCCTTTCCTACACCTATGTCTTCAAGGGTTTTACCTATTTTATCTTTCAGTAGATTTAATGTTTCTGTTTTAATGTTTAGATCCTTGATCTATTTTGATTTTAATTTAGTACAGCATGAGAAATATGGGTCCAATTTCAATCTTCTGCGAAGAGATGACCAGTTTTCCCAGCACCGCTTGTTGAATCAGCTATCTTTTCTCCAACATATGCTTTTGGTCCCTTTGTAAAAGACCAAATAGCTGAATATGTTTAGGGAGGTTTCTGTATCCTCTATTCTGTTCCACTGATCCACATGTCTGATTTTCTTTTCTTTTCCAGTACCATTCTGTTTTTATCACTACTGCTTTGTAGTATTGCTTGAGGTCTGGTATTATAAGGCTGCTTGCTTTGCTCTTATTGCACAGGATTGCTTTTGCTATTCTGGGTCTCTTCTGCTTCCACATGAATTTCAGGATTGTTTTCTCTAGATCTGTGAAGTATGCTGCTGGTATTTTGATTGGGACTGCAGCAAATCTGTGTAACAGTTTTGGGACTATGGTCATTTTGACAATATCGGTGCTGCCTATCCAGGAAAAAGGGACATCCTTCCCTTTTCTGGTGTCCTCCTCAATGTCCTTTTTCAGAATACTGTAGTTTTCTTTGCAGAGGTCTTTCATAGAATCTTAAAGATGTATTTTTCAAACTGGGCACAGTGGTAATGCCAGTAATCCTAGCACTCAGGAAAGCTGAGACGGGAAGATTGCAAGTTCAAGTCCAGCCTGGACAACTTAGCAAGATGTTGTCTCAAAATAAAAAATAAAAAGGGGTGGACATGTAGCTCAGTGATAGAGCACCTGGGGGTTCAAACCCCAGTACTGTAAAAAAATATATATATATTTTCAGACACCTTATTCGTACTTTTATTTTCAACAGATACATAAGTACTGCATCACTTCTACAGCAGGTACTGTGCAATGTTACATTTTTTGGGGGGTGCTGGGGATCGAAGTCAGGGAGGTACTGTGCAATGTGAACTAGGTATTATCCATCACTCCATGGAGCCTGAAGTCAAAACGTGGGACTGAGAAAAACAAGTAAGCAGGGGATCTCTTATTTAAATGCCCCAAATGTGCCACTACCATTTACTAAATTACAAAGGAAATGTATTTGTAAAATGTTCCATCGGTTTGGCATTATCTACTAAAGCTAAACATATGACATCCCATGACCCAGCAATCTGACTGCTAGATATAAGCACAAGAAAAACGGTGCATATGTCTGTCAAAAAAATGTAGATGAGCCAGGTGTGGTGGCACACGCCTGTGATTCCAGCACTTAGGAGGCTGAGGCAGAAGGATCACCGCAAGTTCGAGGCCAGCCTGGACTCCACAGTGAGTTCAAGGCCGGCATGCAATACATAGCAAAGCCCTCAGGGTGTAATCCCGAGTACTGGGATCATAGGCATCCACCACCATGGCCAGTTTTTTAGTTTGTTTTTTTTAAAAAAAAAAAGAATCGCATCATTCAGAGAGGCCCTGAACTGGAGCTGGAGACAAGGAATGTGTGTGGAAGTCACCACCAGAGCAGGCCACCTCTAGGGGACATCACCCGTTCCTGCCACGTGACAGCCTTGAAGGAAAGGACAGCCGAGGGCAGCTGCTACTGTTGGCCCCGCCTGTGCCCTGGCTGTGCACTCAGTGGGCCTCAGGCACAGGACCGCCGCTCTTCGGGGAACTGAGTCAGTGCAGTTCCGGATGGGCAAAGACAAGCGCTGGCTGATTTCCACTGACTTCACCTGTGAGCTCTTGTTGTAGCATTTTTTTTCAGTTTAATAATTAATTGAGTTTAATATAAACAGTAATCTGATCTAACTAAGTAATTGCACAGCATCAGATCTGGTAGTAAAGTCAAACACAGGATTGTGCTTTTTAAAAAGTTAGAGAGGAAGCAACACTCAAAAGAGACAATAATTTTCTTTTTATTTTCATATACGTTGTGCCTCACAAACAAATGTTTGTAGTCACAGGACCAAGAAAAGCTAAGACAGAAAATAAAAGTAAAAATTGAGGAAGGATGGGTCATTTTTACAAAAATATCAACATCAATCTGTGAGTTAAACCATAGGATAATCAGGTTCAGATAGAATGGAGCCACAGGGTGGGTCAGTAAAGTACTACACACAGAGGGCTTTACCCGGAAACAGACTCTTGTGCTTCCGGTTGTCTGAGCAGCCAGTTCTTGGGTCAGATGGGGGATGGAAAGGACTCTTACTTTTTTAATTAAATTATAGTTGATATAAAGCACATAGATTTTAATATATAGTTCAGTGAGTCTTGATAATTATATACTTTTGTAAACACTACCCAAATCAAGACATAAAATATGTCCTTCATCCAAGAGTTCCCTTTCCCTTTTCCCAGTCAAGCCCTATTTCTCTAAACCTCCCGCCCTGTCCTCTGAACCACTTTCTAATTTTTTTTAGACAGGCTCTCACTGTGTAGTTCAGGCTGGCCTTGAACTCACTATGTAGCTCAGTCTGGCCTTGAACTCGAAGTGATCCTCCTGCCTCAGCCTTCCCAGTTCTGGGATTGTAGGCATGCACCACCATGCCTGGCCCCAATTTTTGATTTTCATCAGCATTGGTCAGCTTTGCTTGTTCTAGAATTTATCCAACAGAATAGCTTCTGTCATTCAACATGATGTTTTTTGAGACATATCTATGTTGTCACATGTGTCTTATTTATTTCTTTATTATTCAGTAGTGTTCCACTGTACAAATACACCACTATTTGATTATCCATTCCCTAATGTTGGAGTTATTCCCAGCTGAGGTACTAATGAAGAAGTGTTAATAAACACTTTTATATAATTTTCGTGGATAAATGTTTTCATGACTCATGAGAAGATACCTAGGCATAAGAATTTGTGGGTCTGAAGGTAGTTGTGTGTAACTTGAAAAGAAACTAACAAGAAGTTCTCTAAGGTTGGTGTATCTTTTTATTTATTTGTTTATTTGAGACAAGGTCCCACTGTGTAGTTCAGGCTGGCCTTGAACTCACCATGTGCCCAGGCTGGCCTCCCACTCACATGCGCCACCGTACATGGTTTTGTTGTTGTATCATTTTACATTCCTACCAGTAAGTCAAGAAAATTCCAGTTGCTCCACATTCTTGCCAATAGTTGGCATTTTCAGTCTTTTTAGAATTAGTTACCATAGTGCCACCTTACTTGAGCTCTAATTCCATTTCCATGATGACAAATGATGGGCAGTACCTTTACAAGTATGTATGGAACATTCCTAAATCCTATTTTGTAAAGTGGGTGTTTTTAATGTCTTCCACTTGCCATTTTTACAGCCTGCTTTACCCGCCCTTAAAGAAGCAGTTATCCACTGAGTGTGGTACTGCACACCTGTGATCCTAGCACTTGGGAGGCTGAGGCAGGAGGATCACCACTAGTTCAAGGCCAGTCTGGACTACATAGCAAGGTCCTGTCTGGAAAAAGAAAAAAAGAAAAAGAGGAGGAGGAGGAGGAGGAGGAGGAAGAGGGGGAGGAGAAAGAAGAAGAAGAAGAGGAGAAGGAGGAGGAAGATACCCAAGTCTGTTTCCTGAAAGAGTTCTGTGATGAAACTTATCAATTTGAGCCATATATTTAACCAAAATACCTTTTTATCCAGGTCCAGTGTCACATTAAAAAGCAAGTACCCTTGCTCCAATAACCTTCCAAAAGTAAAATGCTCACTCCAGTGTTTATTTCCACCTTCGGGTGTAAGCAATCTGGAGTCAAGCATAACAAATGGAGGTTATGATCTATTATAAATAAATTATGTTTTTAAAGAACCAATCTATTCATTTTTAAATGAACTCTAACCTGAGGGACCATTGCAAATCATTACTATTTCTGTCCTCACAAAACGAGGCCGAGGTAACAAGCACATACATTTTACAAGGCTTTAGAATGGCTGGCATAAATACTCTGCAGGCCCCAATTAAAAGTTGAGCAAGAAAACTTCATTTTGACCACTAAAAACTGTTTTAATATAGAATCAAAATCTTGTAGAAAGAAGACTTGGATTTTGCAAGGTATTCATTTTTTTTAATTAGTACTTTTGCAGTACATGATTACCTTTAT
The DNA here is from genome assembly GCA_004026905.1 of Hystrix cristata. Lineage (NCBI taxonomy): Eukaryota > Metazoa > Chordata > Mammalia > Rodentia > Hystricidae > Hystrix > Hystrix cristata. The sequence continues at coordinate 105,960 of PVJO010002438.1, forward strand.
TATGGGGAGTTGGTATATTGACACAACACACCTATATTCTTTTAAGGGCTTACAAATACAGGATAGGGATAATGAGAGCTAGAGATAAGCTAATGAAGGGTAGGAGTAGCTGGCCGTGGTGCCATGTACCTGTCATCCCAGCACTGGGGAGGCTGAGGCAGGAGGATTGCCACTAGTTGGAGGCCAGCCTGGGCTACATAGTGAGTTCAAGGCCAGCCTGAACTACATAGTGAGATCCTGTCTCAAAAAAACAAAAAACAAAAAAGGTAGGAGTATTCCTGTTGTTTTTGTGAAAAGATGGAGATCTACAAGGAGCTCAGGTACCTCCTCTTTGTTTTGTCACATTTTGTTTTTTGTCGTATTGGGGATTGAACCCAGGGCCTTCCCACTGATCTACATCCCCAGCCCTTTTATTTTTTGTTTTGAGACAGGGTCTGTCTGAATCACCAAATTGCCCAGGCTGGGCTCAAACTTGCAATCCTCCTGCCTCAGCCTCTGGAGTAGCTGGGATGACAGGCATGCGTCACCACACCTGGCCACATGCCATCTTCTTTTACTCCTTTTATGATCTGGAGTTTCTGGTCATGGAGACTGGTAGGTGTCATTAGCCTTGAAGGGGGAAGAGAAATTAGGCCAGTCTAGGTCAAGCTAACCGTGTGTTAGATCTAGACAAAACTTTTCTGAAAAAAGCTGCACACAGAGCTGTGGAGAATGTGATGCAAAGGTTAAGGAGACAAAGGAGACAGACACAGTGTGAAGACAGAGGTGCCTTTTCAGCCAGTTCCAGCCAGCTGGCAGATATCAAGGGCCCAAGGGGAGACTCACCATAAGCCACATGTCAGAGGTGTTGTTATGGTTTGTGTCTAGATGTCCCCTCAAAGCCTCATGGCGTCATAGGTGGGGCTTTTCAGAGGTGGCTGGATCTAGAGTGTGTGATGCTGGGATTAAGGGTGTGTGATTACTAAATCATTCCACTGATTGGCTTGGCACCGCCCTAATCCTAGCAGCCTGGATAAAATATAAGGGCTAGAAAGAGGCTTGCCTACCCCCTTGCTTACCTTGCTGTCTTCTGCCTGTCTGCCATGCCACCCTCTCTTGGGCCCAGCTGATTGTGGACTGAAACCTCTACAAACTATGAGCTAAATAAACCTCTCTTCCCCTAACTTTGGGTGTCAGGTATTTTGTCTCAGCAACGAGAGAAAAGTAACTAAGACAGGTGTCACCCACAGCACAGTGACTGAGACACTAACAAGGCATGGTCTAGCTCTGAGACCTCCAGAAGTAGCGAATTTTAAATCAACTAAGAGCAAGTGAAGCTGGAGGATTCATTTAGGTTTTCACTTGTTAACAACATCTTTGGGGTTGATCTCATTCAACCCACTGCACAGGCTCTGTGGTTTAGATCTGGGATGCTCCCCAGAAGTCTTGTATGCCCAGAGGCAGGGCTGCTGTAAGGTGATTGGATCCCAGGGGGCACTGTACTTACCAGTGGATTCCTCTATTGCTGAGCTCAGAGGTGAGTGCACTGCTAGGAGGCGGGGCCTGGTTGGAGGAGGAGGGGCCTGGTTGGAGGAGGCAAAGGCAGGGCCTGGTGGGAGGAGGTGTATCTCCCTCCCTGGTTCCTCCCCTCTCGCTCTGCTTCCTGGCTACCAGGAGGTGAGCAGCTCTTCTCTGCCAGGCCTTTCCACCATGCTGCCTTGGAGCCAGCCCACCACGGGCTGCATCCTCCAAAACCATGAGCTAAATTAAACTTCTCCTCCATTAAGTTGTGTCTCTGAAGAGGCGGGAGGCTGCCAACACACCCAGGCCTAGTCTGTCTTTTTAGAGGAAGACCCTGCTGTAGCTCAGACTTGACCCCTGCAGCATGGGAAATCCCGGACCTTCAGGATAGAGCTTTCTTCCAGCTCCCTGTGGGCACTACACAAGCCCTTCCAGTCCCCTGGTGTATAGTACCCGCTCTTCTGTCCTGAAGTGCAGGCTCATGGATCCTCATGGCGGCTCCTGAGGCTGCGGGAACTGCCATCTGTCCTCAAGCAGCTCTTCGACCTCCCTGTCAGAGGAAGAGAAAGTCTCTCCCTCCACTGCCACTTACACTTTTGGTCTTTTGAGCTGGCCTGGTGACATGATTTGTGGGTCCCAGTATACAGTGAAAATATAGCCAGGCATGGCGGCACAATCCTGTAATCCCAGCACTCAGGAGGCTGAGGCAGGAAGATCACCATGAGTTGAGGCCAGCCCGAACTACCTAGTGAGAGACCCTGTCTAAAGTGAAAATACATGGTCCCTTATTCAAAAAACTATGAAGAACTTCAAGAGCTCCCAGCAAGGCATTAGACCAAGCATAGGGCCCCATGCAGCCACACTGAATGCTTGCCCACAGAGTATCCCTGCTTCCAGGGCCCAGGAGGTCAGTTCCCTGTTGTTCTGGCCTTGGCCAAATCCATCAGAATCCTCCCATTCCCTGTCCCTCTGGGAAGATGAACAAAACATAGAAATCCTCACTTTCCTTTGCAGCCTAAAGACTGGAACTCAGAACACAAGGCCTGGCTGGCCATAATGAGGGGGAGAGGGGCTGGGGATTTAGCTCAGTGGTTAAAGTGCTTGCCTTGCAAGCACAAGGACCCAAGTTTGATCCCCAGCACCAAAAAAAAAAAAAAAAAAGAGAGAGAGAGAGGGGGGAGAAAAGGTTAGCTTTCTAGTCATGTTCTGATGAGCTCACAGCATAAACATCAGGTAAAATAAAAGTCAGTGTACAGCCAGGCATGGTGCATACACCCATAATCCCAGATTCTCAGGAGGCTGAGATAGGGAGCATCAAAGGTTCAAGGCCAGCCTGAGAAAGACCTCATCTCGAAATAAAAAAATAAAGGACTGAGAGTGTAGCCCAGTGGTACAGTTTTTGCATACCTAGCAGTAGAAAAAAAAAGTTAGTATACAAATTAGTCAATAATTGCCAAGCATGGTGTGCATAACTTTAATCCCAGCACTCGGGAAGCTGAGGCAGGAGGATCACTGAGAATTCAAGGCCAGCCTGGGCTACATAGTGAGTTCATCATAGGCAGACCCTGCCTCAAAAAAAAAAAAGAAAGAAAAGAAAAGAAAACAAGCAAAGAGAGAAAAAACAATTTAGTCAATAACTCACTCTATTACAAAAGAGTACTTTTTAAAAGTCCACCCTCATAAATTCTGTGGATCTTGGAAAACATTAAGGTAGTTCTTGAAGTTAAAAACAAACAAAACAAGCAGTAAAATATCACATTACTTTCTCTTCTTAGTCCAATTTAAATGCCATTTTTTTTCAAGTTCTCAAATGTTCTATGAAATCGGGGAAGCTACTGACCAAATTCTTCTGGCTTATTTTAAAACTGTCACCAAAGAAAATGTTAGCTTTGCAAAGCTAACCACAAGCTGACATACAAAAAGAAATGACAACTAAGCAATTTAGGGTGCTAAAAATAGAAATTATAACTAGCGACAGTGTCATCCAACTTCCTTGGTTTTTCATCTTCAATTCTTTCAGAAACAACTACGAGAAACATTTAGGCTGTAAAGATTTTGAGATGTCTGCTTTTCTGAATTTAAGTGCTGTTTTAACACTGAATAGGTGCCCGTTCTGTAGGAAACTGACCAAGTTTTCATTTTGCCACCTAATTTATGATTTCTATATTTAATATCTCATGTCAAGCTGAGTTTTGTCTCTGTTAGAGTTGCAGAGCTATACATTTCTGCTTTCAGTATAAGTAATAGCAGCTTTTCCCCCACAAAATTAGCTGTGGAGTTTTTAAAATTTCAAGTTTGTTGTCTTACAAAGTAAATAAAACAAAATATATGTGATTTGAAAACATCTGATTAGTCATCTCATACACACTATCCTAAATTTATGTGTAATTCACTGAAATAAAGTAAACTTTCATCCCATGTGAAAAATGAAGACATAAACATAGATGTGAAAAAAGTGCTTAAATTCACTAGTGATTAAATTGTTCAAGAAAAATAGTGTGTTTGTGTGTATATATATATATATATATGCCTGATTTCTCTTGTTACTTGAAATGTATATTAAAACAATTTGTTCCTATACTTATTCAGCAATCACCAGCTACCATACTCTACAGATACAAGAAAGATGTACCCCTACATTGGGGGTCTTAGCCTCTACTAAAAATAAGGGCACGTGAATGCATGAGTACTAAGGTTATTTAAGTGCACGGCAGGCGTGGTGGTACACACTTGTAATCCCAGCACTTGGGAGGCTGAGGCAGGAAGACTGCTGATAGTTGAAGGCCAGCCTGGGTTACACAGTGAGTTCAAGGCCAGCCTGAATCTGAGTGAGACCTTGTCTCAAAAAATAAAACAATCAGTCTGTCTAAATGGGCCTAGACACTCCCCAAGCTATTCCTTACCAGGGAATCCACACTACAATATTGTTCCAGTTTACAGATAAGTGCCTAAAGCCTTGAAGATTTTTGTTTTGTTTTGTTTGAGACAGGGTCTTGCCATGCAGCCCAGGGTGGCCTTGAACTCACTGTGTATCCCAGGCTGGCCTCTGACTCACAGTGACCCTCCTGCCTCAGCCTCCTGAGTGCTGGGATGACAGGCATGTACCACCACGCCTTGCAGCCTTTGAGATTTTAAGAAACTTTCTCGAGTCTCACAGACATATAAAGATCAGAGAATGCAAACAGACTATTGGGCAAAATGAACAAGGCTCCTCAGTTCGTACGACAAAATATCAAGAAAGACAAAGTCATCACAAGGTCTGTCTTGCACTGTACATCTCAAATGCAGCCCTTGCCACATGTCTGCTGTCGACACCCCACCCACAGCACCTGCTGCTCACCACACATCATTGCTAATTTGTCTCCCCATCCCTTCAGTCTCCCTACAGCGATGCTCGCTGGCCTCCAAAAGATTTCACCAGTCTCCTCTCCTATTGCTGAGAGTTCGAAGCCAGCCTGGGTTACACAGTGACACCCTCTCTTAAAAAAAAAAAAAGGCAAAAACATAGGTAAAGAATATTCTGGAAAGAAAAAGAATCTTTTTTTAAAAAAAAGAAACTGCGTGTGGATTGAGTGTAGAAAGTAGACTAGAAGATCACTCCAGAGCTTTTGCTGAATAGTGAGTTTGTTGACACACTTTCTCTGGAAAATGGGCACCGGAACAGGACATGAGGCACAGCCTGTGCACAAGGATGAGAGGTTCAGTTCCAGCCCTGTGACCTCAGAGGTGGCTCAGTCCTCTGGGCTCTAGATAAAGCAAGAGGATAAGGCCTCTGGGCTCTGGATAAGGTGGCTCTTTAAGGAAATAAATGGGACCTGAATTGACACAATAATGAATTGAGAACTACTAACAGAGGAGGAAAAGAGGGAAATTTATAAAAGATCTTGTGGAAATAAAATCTCCCAGAACTGTTGTGTTTCTTAGAGAATTCGTTTGAAACTTACAAAAAAGAACACTATGAGGCCAACACAGGATTGTTCCTTGAAGTAAGTGGGAACTTTAAAATTCATCCAAAACTACACGGGGAATAAAGGGAGCAGTCAGGGTTGTAATTACTTATGATGAATGTGTTTTTCCAGAACCTTGTCTCCCGGCTCCAAGTCACACCTGTATTTCAACTCCGATGATGGATGTCAGGGCTGCCATTCCAGCAATAGTTCCATTTGCCAGCTACTCCCTCCTGGCCAATAGAGGGCGCTAGAGAGAGCGCCTACATAAATCTGACAAAAAGAGACCCTCCTTCCCCTCTGCTTTCTTCACCTCGGCCTCAGCAGTTGCTTCCTGTCGGGGACAGTGCCCCCTTTCAAAGATTCAAAAATTTAATACTGTAATTCCAACCTCTCCTGTTCACTGATTAGAGCTCTTTTTATCCTTTCCTAAAGATTCTTTTTTAAAATTCTGTTTTAGGGCTGGGGATTTAGCTCAGCGGTTAGAATGCTTGCCTTGCAAGCACAAGGCCCTGAGTTTGATCCCCAGCACCAAAAAAAAAAAAAAAAAGTAATTTTAAAATTCTGTTTAAATGATTCCTCAACCAGGTGCAGTGGCACATACCTGTGATCCCAGCACTCAGGAGGCTGAGGCAGAAGGATCATGGTGAGTTGAAGGCTAGCCTGGGCTACATAGCGAGACCCTGTCTCAAAAGAAAAAAAAAGACTCCTCAACACACAGGGGCCAAGTCATGTCAGACATGAGGACAGACATATAAGCCAATGTAAAAGCATCCACACATCTGTGGCCAATGGATTTTTGACAGAGGTGCAGAGACCATTAAGTGGGGAAAGAATAGTCTACAACAAATGGTGCCGAGACAACAGGACACACTTTGCAAAAGAATAAACTCCAGAATGGACAGAAACACACATCTCCCCATGAATTCTGTGTCCCAGGACTCTGCAGTCTACTAAGGAAGAAGATATAAAGAAAATTAAAATTGCAGGTAAAAACAGTAAGTACCAGGAAAGGGCAATTCTATGGAAGTTAAGAGGAAGGAGAGATGGATTTTGCTGATCCTCTCAAATCTCTCCATTGTGCTGCCTCCCAGGCTGTCATCTCTGCTGTGTGACTTCTTTTAGATATGACTGATCACCTTAAAAAGCAGGGAAGCTGGGCATGGTGGCACACGCCTGTAACCCCAACACTAGGGAGGCTGAAGCAGGAGGATCACTTTGAGTCTGAGGCCAGCCTGGGCTACAGAGTGAGTTCAAAGCCAGCCTGAACTATTCAGGGAGACCCTGTCTCAAAAAACCAAAAACAGGGGCTGGGGATTTAGCTCAGTGGTTAAAGCGTTTACCTAGCAAGCACAAGGCCCTGAGTTCAATTCCTGGAACCAGGAAAAAAACAAAAAACAAAACACCAAAAAAAAAAAAAGGCAGAGAAAGATTCTAAGCTGGTTCTTCTTTCTAACTGCATGGTAAACTCATCTGGGATACTTTACAGCTCACATGCCCAGAGCCAGTGTGGTTGCTCACACCTGTGGTTCCAGCTACTCAGGAGGCTGAGGCAAGAGCTGGAGGCCAGCTTGGGAAAATAGTGAGACTCCTGTCAGGGAAAAAAAAAGTAAGCCAACAAAATAGTTCTCTCCCTGTACCTCAGAGCAATTAAGTCAAAATCTAGGGGGAAATGACCCAAGCATCAGTATTTTTTAACATTTCCCAGGCGATTCCAATGTGCGGCCAAGGTTTAGCGTCAACAAATTACTATTGTACTCAAAATCCTATGCTAAACCAGGCATGGTGGCACACTCCTGTAATTCCAGCAAGCAGGAAGGCTGAGGCAAGAAGATTGCCACAAGTTCAAGGCCAGCATGGGCTACATAGTGAGTTCAAGGCCAGCCTGGACTATATACGAGACCCTGTCTCAAGAAAAAAAAAGTTCTATGCTAAACTTCAGTGCTGTTAAAGCACACAAAATGCTTACCTGTATATGGAGGTACTCTGCTTATCAATAGCATGCTCTTTTTACACAAAGTAATTTTTCCTAGAACATTTCTGTCTGCTCAGGCAATAAAGATAAGCAGGTTAGTTAGTCATGTGAAGTTATAACTGTGTGTGCCTTATTAACTGCCCACTCCAACTAACCTGGTGGCTTTCAGATGCAAATGGGAACTACAAATTCAAAACCACACCAGGTTAATGATTGACCCTCCCTTCCTGTGGAAAGATGACTATTTGATAACACTCAAATTTATTTTGAAAGCAAAGGAGACATCTACCATAAAGAACGATTCCAATCTCTATTCTCTTTTACCTAGATTCTGAAATTGTAGCCACTGTTTTGAAAAAGTTTTTGTTTTGAAATAATTTCAAACTTACTGAAAAATTACAAAAGCCAGGTGTGGTGGTACACGCCTATAATCCCAGCACTCAGAAGGCTGAGCCAGGAGGATTGCTGCTAGTTCACAGCCAGCCTGGGCTACAGTGAGACCCTGTCTCAAAAAAAAAAAAAAAGAAAAGAAAATTTGCCAAAATAGTATAAAGTATTCCTGTGTGCCCCCTTCACCCAAACATTGTCCCTACACTTGCCTTATCATTGTCTCAGACAGACGGGCTCGCTAGATAGATGTAGACAGCTGGAGATAGTGTTAATCCACAGTACAGAGTGCATTCCCAAGAACAAGAACATTCTCTTTCATAATCACAGTTCAACCCTAAGAATCAGGAAATGGAACATTGATATAATGCTATTGCCAAATCTAGAATTCACATTCAGTTTTTTCTGAATGTCCCAGTATTGTCCTTTCTAGCCCTTTCTTCCAATCCAGGAATGCACACAGCATTTAGTGGTCCAGTCTCTTTGATCTCCTCTTACCTGAGACAGCGGCTCAGCCTTCCTGGCCTTTCTTGGCCTTGACAGTTGGAGGAGGATGGGCCAGTTACATTGTGGAGGCCCCCAGTCTGGATTTGTGTCTTGTTTCCTCAGGATTACACTGACTTATATATTTCTGATGGGGACACAGCTAAGAAATCTGTGTCCTTCTTGGGGTGCGACATCAGGAGGTTCATGTGGTCAGCTGGTCCCATTACTGCTGGTACTCAGGCTGCTCGTGCGCTTAAGTGGTGTCTGGTGTTTTCCAGGTTTCTACTAAAATTACTAAATTCCCTTTGGCCTGCCATTTGCAGACACCGGCAGGGCCAGGACCAGGCGAGAAGAACAAGGTGCTTAGAGATGTGCAGGTACTAATCAAGGCCCAATCTGGGGAGATGCTAGTGCCTTTGAAGACGCCTCGTCAGCCAGGCATGCTGTCATCCCAGCACTCAGGAGGCTGAGGCAGGAGGATCACTGCAAATTCGAGGCAAGCCTGTACTACATAGTGAGGTCAAGTCCAGCCTGAACTACATAGCAAGACCCTGTCTCAAAAAAGAAAGAAAAGAAAAAGAAAAAAAGGCAAAGCAAGTCAGCATGGGCAGAGTATGTTGTGCAAGATGTCCCTGGTGCTCGGAGCACAGCATACTGGTCAGGGTTACTGTGACAGCCTCCTAACTGGTCCCCTTAGACTGTCTCAACATAGAAACTCCAGTAAGTCCTCATGGAAGTGCCATCATGTGACACACCCCCACATACTCCACTCAGATTGAAAGGCAGATAGCACCCAGGGCCCTGCAGGCACTGCCCCACCCACCCGTGTCACCTCTTCAGCTACAATCCTGTTCCACAAGAACAAAACAAGCTCATATGCCACCTTGCTCTGCCCGCTTCCATGTAGGGCCTGGGACACTGTGTCCCAGGCAGCCATGTGGCTCCCTCCTCTGCTTCAGATTTTTGTTGTTTTTTTTTGAGACAGAGTCTCGATATGTAGCCAGACTGCATAAGCTTTGGCATCCAGGAGACCTGAATTATCCTCCATTCTTTTGTTCTCATTGTTTTTTTAAGATAGGGTCTCCCTACACAGTTCGGGCTGGCCTTGAACTCACTATGTAGCCAGGCCAGCCTGGAACTTGCAGAGACAGAGTCTCGATAGGTAGCCAAACTGCATAAGCTCTGGCACCCACAAAACCTGAATTATCCTCTATTCTTTTTTTGTCGTTGTTTGTTTTTTAAGACGGGGTCACCCTATGCAGTTCAGGCTGGCCTTGAACTCACTGTGTAGCCCAAACTGGCCTCGAACTTGCAGCCATCCTCCTGCCTCAGCCACTCAAGCGCTAGGATTACAGACATGTGCCACCATGCTCAGTTCATCCTCTATTGTTTAATATCAAGCCAGAGAAGAGGGCTCGAACCCTGGAGATAAGCAGGAGCTATCGCAGGATTCTGGCAGAAGGGACTAATCCAATTTGTACCGCAGGGATGTGCTGGAGCAGAGTCAGGTCACCTCTTGGGAGCTAATTGAAATTTTCTGGAATTTTACAAGGTAGTTCATGTCATGTTCATAGCTTGAAATCAGCCACTGTGGGTCAAAGATCTAAACATTAACACAGAAACACTAAATCTACTGGAGAATAGAATAGGAAGAACTCTCAAAGACATAGGGGTAGGAAAAAAATTTATGAACAGAACCCAGACTCCAAGGGAAATGATACAAAGAATCAGTGCGTGGGACCACATCCTATTAAAAGG
>PVJO010002438.1:116112-144032 GCA_004026905.1 Hystrix cristata
AAAAAAAAAAAAAAAAAAAAAAGACACCTCGGAAAGGTCTAACATCTAGAAAATATAAAAAATTCAAAAAAATCAACCCCCCCAAATTTAAAGACCCAGTCCAAAAATGGGCATCTGAAATGAATAAACATTTCTCAGACAAAGAAATAAAAATGGCAAATAAATACATAAAAAAGTGTTCAACATCACTAGTCATTCGAGAGATGCAAATCAAAACAACCCTGAGATTCCATCTCACTCCAGAAAGAACAGAGATTATCAAGAAATCAACCAATAACAAATGCTGGTGGGGCTGCAGGGAAAAAGGAACCCTCCTCCACTGTTGGTGGAAATGTAGACTGGTCCAGCCATTGTGGAAATCGTGTGGAGATTGCTCAGAAAACTACAAGTAGAGGTTCCATTTGACCCAGTTATTCTTCTGCTTGGTATCTTCCCAGAAGAATTAAAATCATCATACCACAGTGATACATGCACAACCATGTTCACAGCAACACAATTTGTAACAGCTAAGTCTTGGAAACAACCTAAGTGCCCAACAACTAATGAATGGCTAAAGAAGATGTGGTTTTTCTGACTGGGGATTTAGCTTAAGTGGTAGAGTGCTTGCCTAGCAAGTGCAAGGCCCTGAGTTCAATCCCCAGCACCAAAAAAAAAGATGTGGTTTTTCTACACAATAGAGTACTACTCTGCCATAAAAAGGATAAACTAGAGTCATTTGTAGGTAAATGGATGCACCTTGAGAACATACTCTTAAGTGAAATAAATCAGACACTCAGGAGTACACATCAAATTGTTTCTCTGATATGAGAAACCATAAGTGTAAATAAGGACAAAGAGGTGTAATAGATATTATCTAAAAGGAACATAATATTCAAAAGAGAGGAGAACTAGAAAGGGAGAAGGGGGAAAAGTAGGAAGGGAAAAAGGAAAGAAAGAGGAAAGGGAAAAATGGAAAAACATAAACAAACCTGCTGGAAATAGGGAAGGGGGAGCAGAAGGGAGGGTTGGAGAAAAGGGGGAAAACTAAGGTACATCATGTACAGGTACAAAATAACCATGATGAATGTGACCATTATGTATACAATGTACCAATACATGTTCTTGGTAAAAAAAAAAAAATAAAAAAGAAATCAGCCACTGTGGGAATATGTACATCACAAATAGAAACTGGCAAGTGTCGCAAGTCTGGCCTCCCCCGTCATTCTGGCGAGCTGGTTGCCAACCCTACACCAACACACCACTGATGTGAAACGATTTCCTTGTTATAAGCCTTCAGGAGAAAGTGTCCCTATAATGGATTTACTCTCCAGTGTAACTAGTAGAGATGGGCTCGGGAGGGAAGACAAGTAGAAGGAGCACAGAGAAGGTGCTTAAAAGCTCTGAGTCCCTGAAAACAGTAAAAAAACAAAACAAAACAAAAAAGCCATTGGAGGCAGGCATGAGAGCACATACCTGTGATTCCCAGAACTCTGGGAGGCTGAGGCAGGAAGATCACAAGTTCAAGCCCAGCACAGGGAACTTAGCAACTTGGACCCCGTCTCAAAATAAAAAAATACAGAAAAGGGCTGGGGACGTACCTCAGTGTCAAGGCCCTGGGTTCAATCCCCAATATCACTAAAATACATAAAATATAATGCAGTGGAAATTCTCAAGACAAAACTACAGCCAACCTCAATTGGATCTAAGCTGAATCCCAGTGACCTTCAATTTGGGGTTGGGGGTTGCAGTGGAGACTCTGAGCGCAGAGCCCACTGTCCTTGGCCACTTGGGGTGCACCCAACATGGCATACACAATGTAGTGCTCTAAACTGGACCTAGGCTCACTATCAAAGCCATTGGCTTTGCCTCTGGGGAAATTTCAGAGTATATACATATATTAAAGTAAATATAAATATTCTCATTGATACTCTTTTTTGGCACTCAGGATCTTTCTTAGTTATCCAACACCTACAGTTTAAAGGAGGAGAGATTTTGCTTCATGGTTTCAGTCCACAGTGGCCCGTTACCACCAGGAAGCAGAGAGAGAAAGGAGAAATACAGGATGAGACACACCTTCCCAGGCTACACCTCCAGTGACCTGCCTCCCAACAGCACTTTCAGCTCCTCAACTCATCCATGGATGAATGCACTGCTGAGTAGAGTCCCCCACGATCCAATCACCTTCCACGAGCCCCACCTCTGAACACATGAGACTTTCTCGGCTGGAACTCAGAGCCTCACATATGCACAGTACCAACCAGCTACACCCTCCCCGCCCCCAGCCTCTCTGCTGACATTCTTTTTTTTTTTCTGACATTCTTAAATTACACAGACTGTGTTTCATCTAGGGTAAGGTGCCATGAGTGTAACATACACCTTCTTAGCCCAGTGTGGCAGTGCACACCTGGAATTCCAGCACTCAGGAAGCTGAGGCAGGAGGATCACTACAAGTTTAAGGCCAGCCTAGCCTACAAAGTGGATTCAAGGCCAGCCTGAACTACATAGCAAGACCCTGTCTCAAACAAACAAACAAACCAACCTTTATACATAAAACCAATGGCATGCTGTCAACTATACTGTGACATGCCAATGGCTATCAGATGAAACCTGAATTTAGCGATATTAGAATGTGTGGGTGTGGGGAGGGGTTTCAGAATCAGTGAAATACGAAATAGCCCTTGGAGATATCTTAGGCTAAAAGTATTGAGAAATGAGGAAATTAGAGGTCTGGAAAGGCAAACCATATATTTAAGGCCATGGGCCTGGTTAAGTGACCGAGCTGGAATGGAACCCAGTTACCCCCTGCCTATCCCAGAGCTCGTGTTGATTAGAGACTTTTGTACACTACACACAGCCTAAGGGGTAGTCTCTAAATCCCTTTGCCCCTGAGAATACAATGTGCCAAATGTACAAAGCATCCAAAGATAGATCAGAAAATGCTGTGTGGAACAGAATGACATATCTGCACTGCAGACCCTGGATCGGCTATTGGTTTCTAGTAGAGATCTGAAGCGCCTGTAAGAGTGCCTCACCGATACAGTCATTGGCACTGTAGGTCCCCGATGAATGTTAGATGGCTGCTTCTGGTGAATGGAAGTCTGCCTGCCACAGAAGCTGCCCAGTAGTGGGGAACACCAGTGTTGGTTCCTTTCACTTCTTAAATCACGGCTGTTAGTCATTTAGATGCCAACTTCATAAATCCTTTCAGAAAAACCAATCTTCCTAGAGAGGCTACTGCTGTAGAATTGTGCAGTCGATATTGTAGCTACTAGCCAAATGTGACTACTTAAATTTATAATTAAATCAACTCAAATTAAAATTCATTTCCTTAGGCCACTGTGGTGACACACGCCTGTAATCCCAGCACTCTGGGAGGCAGGGGGATCGCAAGTTCGAGCCCAGCTTGGGCAATTTAGCAAGACCTTGTTTCAGTGGGAAAGCACTGTTTGCGGGGGGGATTGAGAGAGAGAGACAGACAGACAGACAGAGACAGAGAGAAAGAGAGAGAGACAGAGAGGGAGAGACAGAGAGAGAGAAAGAGACACAGAGAGAGACAGAGACAGAGAGAGAGAGACCAGCACTGCCCATGGTTTCTTTCTCAAGTACCCCAGTACAGCACATCAAACCTCACTCTACTGATGTATTGGTGCGCCCCCCTGTGGCTAGCGGAGGGAACGAGCGTGCGTTTACCGAGGTGAAAGAACGTTTAGAAAGGTCAATCTGACCATTGGAAAGAACGGTGGTAGGACCAGCTGTATTCATATTGAATGTTCCAAGGACTATGAAGGAAAGTCTGTTTGAGAAAGTCGGATCGCGTTATCATATGACTCCTGAGTCTCGGTATTGGAACTGCCTCCGCCTGGGAGATGAAGCCATTCCCGGTTTAAACAAAGGATGCTCTCTATGGCTGTTTGAAAGCGCAGAGGGACCAGCAGGCTCGTCTTATCAATGACCCCGGGCGCGTTCTGCACGGCACCGATAACAAGCCAGCTGGGACGTGGGGCTGCCCCCGCGGGAAGGACACTCCCCTTCCCGCTGACTGAAGGACTCCTGTTCCGGGGTGCTGCGCCCCCGACCCTTCCGGAAGCTGCCTTACACAGCCGGCACCTAAACTAACCCTGTCTGGTGCCTGAGCCCAAAAATTGGTTCCCCCCGTCCCGCCGCCTGCGCAAAGCCTTTTTCGCTCTTGCGCAATAAAAATGGAGCCCCGTGGAGCAGTCCCCACTTGAGTGCTGCTGTCCACAGGATGCTGGGGGCGAGGGGTGGGGGGGTGCGGGCTCCAGCCTCACTGACGACCCCCCCCCGGTTGGCGAGGGGCGTCAAACCTCTTTGTAAAGCTTGCTTTTTTTTTTTCCCGAAGACATCAATATATCATTTCCACAAAAGCTGAAAACAGAGAAATACAAAGAAAATAGAGATCGCCCATAATCCTGTCACCCAAAGAGACTCACTGAATTAATTCAGCTAACTACTAGCTCGTGCATTGTGGTATCCCCCTCCCCCACCCACCCCGCTAGTTTACTTAACTTCAAATGATATGCCCCAAAGCCAAAAAGACTAAAAAGACTTGGGTCTGGCGTGGAGAGTGCAGCTTCCCGGTCCCTCGCCATGCGGGGCAGATTTGGGGCAAGGGACGGGAGGACCCTGCTTGCGGAGCCACCCCCAAGCCTGTGTACCTTACTCGCTACATTGTCCGTCCCGGGGAAACGTTCCAAGTCCCAGCCCTCCAAGGACAGTTACAATTCATCACATTCCAAATTTATCTGAACTCACTATATTCTGGGGAGCGGAGAGTGTTACTTAGTTTCTTCTAGCTTTACAGAGCTATGATTCACATACATTTCGGCCTTTTAAAGTGTACCATGTAGCCGGGCATGGTGGCGCAGGCCTGTGGTCCCAGCACTGAGGCGGCTGAGGCAGAAGAATCACCGGAAGTTCCAGGCCAGCCTGGGCTACACAGTGAGTTCAAGGCCAGCCTGAACTACATAGCGAGAGACCCTGTCTCAACACCCCCCAAAAGTGTACCATTTAAAGTGACTATCATTTAGTATATTCACTAATGATCTCTTTCATTCCCCCTAAAAGAAATGGAGAAATTAGCTGCCGTTCTCACCCTACCCCTAAACCTCCTAACCCTCAGCAATCACTGATCTACTTTTTGTCTCTGAATTTGCTTAATTTGGCCATTTCATATAAATGTGATCATAAAATATGTGATTATTTTTGTATCTGGCTTTTCATTTTCATGTATCTGTTTTCAAAGTTAATCCATGTTGTGGCATGTATCAGTACTTTATTTCTTTTCATTGCAAAATAATATTCCATGTTATACTATCACACACTTTATCAGTTGATAGGCACTTAGATTGCTCACACTTTTTAGCTATTGTGTATATTGCTGCTATAAATATTCATATATATCTTATTGTGTGAATCTGTTTTCATTTCTCTAGCATGCTCCTTTTTTATTTCCTTTCAGTTTTTTGAGACAGGGTCTCATTTTACACTTCAGGCTGGCCTCAAATTTGAGGCAGTCCTCCTGCCTCAGCCTCAACATTTTCATTTCTCCTAAGAGAGTTCCACCTGGGAGTGGAATTATATAATCATATAATTCAAAATGGTTAACTTTTTGAGGAATTACTAAATGATTTTCCAATTTGGTTACACCACCTTACATTCCCACCAGTGATTTCTGAGAGCTCTAGTTTCTCCACATGCTCACCAACACTTGTTAGTGTCTGCCTTTTTTATTATAGCTATTCTTATGGTGTGAAGTGGCATCCTATTGTGTTTTTTGTTTGGTCAGTTTTTTGGTTTTTTGTTGTTGTTTTTGGGTGCTGGGGATGGAACTCAGGGCCTCGTGCTTGCTAGGCAAGTGCTGTACCACTGAGCTAAATCCCCAGCCCCCCTATTATGTTTTGATGGCACTTTCCTCTCTATGTGCCTGGCAGCCACTTATACATCTTTGTCAGAGAAATGTTTTACTCAGATCCTTTGCCCACTTTTAAATTGAGTTATCGAGCCAGGCGTGGTAGTGCATGCCTATAATCCCAGCACTTGGGAAGCAGAGGCAGGAGGATCGCTGTGAGTTCGAGGCCAGCCTGGGCTAAATAGTGAGTTCAAAGCCAGCCTGAACTACACAGTGAGAACCTGTCTCAAAAAAGCAAAAATAAATAAATAAATAAAAATAAATTGAGTTATTGAAAATTCAATTAGCTTATTGTCTTATATACTGTAATTGAGTGGTGTTCTTTATATATCCCGGATATATATTCCCTTATCAGATATGTGCTTTGCAAATATTTTCGACTATTCTGTGGTTTCTCTTTTCACTTTATTAACAGTATCATTGATAGCACAAAAGATTTTATTTTGATGAGTTCAATTTAACTTAATTTCATAAAGATTTATGACTTACTTTAATCTGAGAGTTTTATAGTCTTCATTCTTATATTTAGGTCTCCAGGACAATTTGAGTTAACTTTTGTACGTGGTGTTGAGGATACAACTTCATGTGGGTATCCAACTGCACCAGCACCGTCTGCTGAAAAAACTGTTCTTTCCCTCATTGAATTATCTTAGCACCCTTGTCAAAAATCAGCTGACTGTGAATATGAGGCTTTCCTCCTGGGCTCTCAATTCGCTTACATTTAATACACATGGGTATCCTTATGCCAGTCTACACCGTCTGCTTACTGTAGGGAAGTGCAAGTCCTCTAACTTCATTCAAGATTATTTTGGCTTTTCCAGGTCCTTTGACTTCGTGTACCAATTTGAAGATCAGCTTGTCAATTTCTGCAAAAAAAGGTAGCTGGGTTTATCATAGGGATTGCACTGAATCTGTGGATCACACATACTGTTTTATAACTTGCTTTTTCAGTTAAATATATTGTGGAATATATAATGTATATACTCTATTTCAATAATTACAGGGTTTGCCCAGCATAGTGGCACATGCCTGTAGTCCCAGCACTCAGGAGGCTGAGGCAGGAGGATCACTGTCAGTTTGAGGCCAGTCTGGGCTACATAGTAAGTTCAAGGTCAGGCTGAACTACATAGGGAGACCCTGGCTCAAAAAAAAAAAAATGGCTCATCTTTTTTCTTATGAAATAATTCAAAAATCATTTATCAATTATAGGACACAAGGTGGTCTGGTTGCAAGATACACAGAGATGAATCAGGTATGGATCTTACCCATAAAAAAGAGCTTGCAACCTAGGAAGAGGATAAACTATGAGTATAAATAACCGTACTCCAAGAATGGGATGTAGATAAAACGCTACAAAAAAGATGAGGATTTACAGATATGAAGAATGAAGTAAAGTTTCCACATGGACATAGCCATTTTCTAGACCAGGGTTTCTCAGCCTCGGCATTACTGATATTTGGGGATTATTTCTTCTTGTGAGGTGGGGAGCTGTTCTCCATGTCTAAAGATGTTTAACAGCGTCTTTCCTCTACCCAGTAGATGCCAATTGGAGGCAGGAGATTAGGGCGTGGCAACCGGCCAAGCGAGTGGGCGTGACCTGTCAATCACAGAGATCTAGGCCGCAGGCACAGAACACAGTTGCCAAGCCCTGTGGCTGAGACCAATCAGAAAGTGCTATCCTCAGTTCTTCTGGCTCAAAAGCAAGCAGGTTTTTGATAGGACAGTCTGGATTTGACATCAGCCTGAACAATGGCGGATACGAAGTACTATGCCACTAACCTCCTGGCTCTCCTCTGCAGAGCGCACTTCTTTTTTTACCTTTCATAAATGTAAAACCTCACTACCCTTTCTCACATGTCTTGTCCACGTCTTTGTTCAGGACACTAAGGACCTGGAAAGAGTCTCCAGAACCCTGGAATCTGGTAACAAGTCGACCCCCTCCCCTTCTAAGGTTATGACAACCAAAAATGTCTCCAGAATTGTCAAATGTCCCCTAGGAGAGGCATAATTGGCCCTGGTTGAGAAATACTGAGCTAGACCTTCCTTACATAATCATTCTTACTGGCTGCATAGTATACATCCCATGAATAATCTACAATTTATGCAACTAATGCCTTATCATTGCACATTCCAGCTGTACCCAATTTTCCACTATTTTTTATAAAACATAACTTTTAGAAAGTAGGACATTAAAAAAAGAAAAGAAAGTAGGACATTAGTGCTTTAGGATAAATAGCTACATCATGCTAGATTTTTTATTATAAAAGTTATACATCTGCGGGATGGGGATTTATCTTAGTGGTTAGAGCGCTTGCCTAGCAAGCGCAAGGCCCTGAGTTCAACCCCTGGCACAAAAAAAAAAGTTATACATTTGGAAATTATTTTTTCAAACAGTTTGGAAGATAGTAAGTCTTTAATCCCTCCCCAGAAATAGTTTATAATGCTAGTTTTAAATCTTTATATTTATAAAGAAATGAAATGGCAAAAAACCTTCTTCTGGTGCATTTTAATCATTGCATGTGGTAATTTGGTCTATTTGCTGCACATTTCATCTGGAGCTCTTCAAGCCACGTTTTCAAACCACAGGTCTTGGCCCATTGGTGGAATCAAATTAGAGGGTCATGACCGGCATTGTTTTTGGTTTGTCTATGGGGTTGGGCATTTAGCTCAGTGGTAGAGTGTTTTTGGTTTGTCTGTTTTTTAAGACAGGGTCTCCTATGTAGTTCAGTCTGGCCTTGAATTCACTATGTAGCCCAGGCTGGCCTCAAACTCTCAGCAACCTTTCTGCCTCAGCCTCCTGAGTGCTGGGATTACAGGTGTGCACCACCACACCTGGCATGATCGGCATTTTTTTTAATGAAATAGAACAGAACAGGATAGACCAAAGATATCACACCTAGTAAGGAGAGGTACTGCTTTGTGAGAAATTTGTTTCAGTAGCGGACAAGATAGATGGATGATAGACAGACAGACATAAAATGTATATGTTACTGTGAGTCATGGCCAAGAGAGATTGAAAAGCCACTGCTGTAAGCAATCTAAATATATATTTAACATTCCTTTCTATAATGGCAGTGAAGTGGTACATGGGGTAAGTCTCCTCTCTCTTGATTAAAATATAACAATCAATATAACATACGAAAAATATCTGGTGTTAACAGTCACTCTCCAGAAAAGCAAGACTAATCCCTGTACTGTATGTACTAACTAGTACTTAATGAAACACTACTACCTGTACTATACTAACTAGTACTTAATGAAACACTACTTCTTGTACTGTGCTAACTAGTACTTAATGAAACACTGTTTCCTATATTGTACTAACTAGCATTTAATGAAGCCAGGCATGGTGGTGCATGCCTGGGTCCTTACACTTGGGAGAGTGAGGCAGGAGGACCTTGAGTTCTTGGCCAGCCTGGCCTACAGAGCGATGTCACCAGACAGGGCCCAAAGAGGATCCCAAAGCTGAGATAAGGAACCTAACCCACCTTACCTTAGAATAGGTTTGCAGGTTCGCTGACTCCCTTCTCAGAATTTTCAGGATGTGTCAGTAACTGGCATAGGAAAGGTTTATTAGGCATAAATTTAAGTACACACTCAAGGGTGGACTGCGGGGCCTAGAGAGAGGCATGCTGCAGTTTGGAAGCAGGAACATTTGTGTGTTTTTGGTGGTGGAAATCTGTGGAATTTGTCAATCTATAGCCTCAGTCTTGATTTGGTGGGAAGATAGCCCATGTAGTAAGATAATGGTCAATTCATAGGGGAAAGCCTAATGTGTAGGTGAAAAGGTGGTCTGTTCACAGGGGAAAGAGGCAGACAGAACCTATTCATAGGTGAAAGGAAATTAACCAGGATTATTATGTTTGGAGAGAAGAGAAAGAAAACAAATTTTAAAATGGGCTTGTGTTCTGAAGCTGCAGTTTTCATTTTTAAAATCAGAATTTTCCTTGTCTCCTTTTTACCTATCTTTATTTCTTCTATCCTACCTCAGCAAGACTGTGCCTCAAAAAAAACCAAAAATAATCCAGGCATGGTGGTGAACATCTATTATCCCAGCACTCAGGAGGCTGAGGCAAGATGATCTCAAATTCCAGCCCAGCCTGGGCAACTTAACAACTTAACAAGAGCCTGTCTCGATAATAAAAATAAAAAAGGGCCCAAGGCTATAGCTCAGTGCAAAGGTCTGAGTTCAGTTCCCAGTACCTCATATTAAATTAAATTATTAAATCAAGCAATTAATGTAAATTTAAGGTCAGGGCTCCAACAATTCAAATTGCCCAGACTTCTTAGGAATTAAATGATTTAATAAGAATCAACCACAATGCTTTTATACATTTACAACTTACAGAACATTGTAGTATACACTAAAGTGGTTGCTGACGGTTTTAATATAGATAGTACAATCAGAGCTGCAGGATCTCTCCCCTCCACTCACCTGAGCCTGGGCAACAGCCCAGGGCCAATCCTAACCTTTATCCTAAGGCCTCCTACCCTGAGGCAGAGATAAGAATGATGAAGGGCCCTGGGCCTGCCTTAGAAGATTCTGAAGTCCCAAACCAAGATGCAGATTCTTGGTGGCCAGATTCTTCAGCCTGACATTTCTTCACTTGGAGCACATTGAATGGTCTGCACATATGGACTGCATCTTATACATCCAATTATTACAGAGTGAATTATGGGAAAGGACATGTGCAGGAGACACAGCTGACATGACCCAGCACCCTGTCAATCATGTTATCAATCATGCTCTGGAAGACCCAATGAGAGGTGACCTAGGCCAGGCGCCACATTTTAAATTCTTAAACCCAACACATTCTGCACTCAGGGCACTTTCCCTTCTGCTGGAAGGAGCCTGCTCACTCAGCGCATACCATTGCCTAATTAAACTTCATTAATCTTTGCTGCTTTTTTTATGCCACATTCAATTCTTTGTTCATTGCGCACCAAAACCTAGAAATGCATGTGGGACCCCATCACCCATGGCAACAGTTTTCTTGCCCCTCTTTTATGCTCAGTTCCCTCATGAAACATCACCATTCTTTTAACATTTTTTGCAGAGCAGAAATTTTTAATTTTAATACAGTCCAAACTATCTTTTTTTTTTTCATGGATTGTACTTCTGGTATTTTAAGAAGTCATCACCTGGAGTTGGGGATTTAGCTTAGTGGTAGAGCGCTTGCCTAGCAAGCACAAGGCCCTGAGTTCGATCCCCAGCACCACCCCCCACAAAAAAAGAAAAGAAAAAAAGAAGTCATCACCAAACCCAAGGTAACCTAGATTTTCTCCTATGTCATCTTCTAGGCGTTTTATAATTTTGCATTTTACATTTAGGTCTCTGATCCCTTTTGAGTTCATTTTGTGAAAGGCTTGAGGCCTAAGACAAGATTCAGCTTTTAGCACTTGCCTAGCATGCATGAGAGCCTGGGTTGGATCCCTAGCATAACCCAAAAAAATAAAATAAACCTTTTGCATGTGAATACGCAGTTGTTTTAGCACTAGTTGTTGAAAGGACTATCCTTTGCCATTGAGTTGCCTGTGCTTTTTTGGGGGGGGGGTGCTGGGGATCGAATTCAAGGCCTTATGCTTACTAGGCAAGTGCTCTACCACTAAGCTAAATCCCCAACCCTTGCCTGTGCTTCTTACACAAAGAGAGGGTGAGACCTTTCAACATCCAGGTGCTTTTTTGTTTCTGTTTTTTGAGACAAGGTCTCACTATGTAGTTCAGGCCGGCCTTGACCTCACTATGTAGCCCTCGCTGGCTTTGAACTTGTGGCAATTCTCCTGCCTCAGCCTCCTAAGTGCTGGGATTACAGGCACATGCCACCACGCCTGGCTTTGCAATATTTTTTGTATGATATAATTAAATTTGTCTAGTTTTTCTTCTAAAAAAATGTTTTGTGTTGTGCTAGGGATTGAACCTAGGGCCTCAAGCATGCTAGACAAATGGAGATGTAGCACTAAGCTACATCCCCAGCCCTTTTTTGGGGGCAGGTGCTGGGGATCGAACTCAAGGCCTTGTGCTTGCTAGGCAAGAGCTCTACCACTTGAGCTAAATCCCCAACCCATTTTTGTTTGTTTTTGTTTTATTTTTTTGGTGACAAGGTCTTGCTATGTAGTTCAGTCTGGATTGGAACTTGCAATGATCCTCCTGCCTCAGCCTCTAGAGCTGGGATTACAGGTCTGTGTCACCATGCCCAGCTCTTCTAACACATTTTGAAAAGTAGATCTCAATAGGAATTTGTAAATGATCTTGCAATTACAGATCCTTTAACAACTATGATGGCTTTCCATCGATGCCAGTTTCCTCTTTGTAATAATCAAACTGAACAATCTTGCTGTAATGCCTGTACCTCATACATATGTATTGGGAGACAAATTTTCTATGTGATAGATCCATAGGCCATCACTAAGGGACAGAGAATGGTTACAAGTTTGAAATCTATGTCCTATGGTCTTCCAGAGTACAACATTGTAATTTACATTCAGCCACTGATATATGTTGAAAATTTCCAACTTACTAGGAAGTTTTATTTTCAGAAACCATTACTGATTCTCTTAAAAGTGAAGCGTGCTTTTGTAGTAGTTGTTTACCTGACATCTCTTAGCTCTAAACTAACCACCTTTACCCTGTTCTGCGATGTCGAGGCTACAACTGTTTCTCCCAAACTCCCATGCAGATTGCCTTCCCGTTAGGTCCCGGGCTTAGAAGGGGGTAAGATGGGACTTCCTGTTGCCAGGGCTCCAGCCCCCACCTTCTTTCCCACCTTCCCAGCGCCACCACACTGTGTCCCCAGCTAGCCGTACCTTCCTTGCTGGTCTGAGCAGTGACTATGGGAAGTGACTCCAACAGAGCTCAGCCAGCCAGGTGAGGTGGCCACTTCCTGCAGTTACTGTCAGCTCTCAGTGGACAGGAAGTGGTGACAAATATCTGAGTTACCTTCTTGTCCTCTCTTTAGCCTTTCTGTTTTTGTTTTTGTTGTGAGACAAAGTCTTGCTATGTCGTTCAGGCTGGCCCTGAGCTTACTATGTGGCCCAGGTTGGCCTCAAACTCTGTGATCCTCCTGCCTCAGCCTTTCAAGTGCTAAGACTACAGGCATGGGCTACCATACCTGGCCTTTGTCCTCTCTTTCAGCTTTCTAATACCTACATACCCAATTCTCTGTATTGAATCTGCTTTATTTGAAATACATAGCATGACTTTTTCTACAATTGCAAAAAATTTGTGCAAATTTTGCAGCATCCTGTCTCTATCCTCTCTAACTCCAAGAGTCATGTTCCCTATTCAGGGTAATCTGTGGCTGAATGGAGGGCCTGGCAGAGGAAGGGACAGAGCTAGCCAAATGTCATCATTCATTGGTGGTAAGCACAAAATAGAGTTGGGCTAACAAACCAAAAAGGAAATATCTGGAAAAATGTGAGGTGCTCAGAGCATCGAAGGGGCCAGTTTGGACAAGTGGAAAGCAAAGTCTTTCCAGAGAGTTAGGGCTGGCTCCTCTGGATGCTCTGCACTCCAGGAAGGGCCTGGCTGCTGGCTGTGGGGACGTCCCAATGCACGCACCTCCCAGATTGGAATTAGCTGCAGAGTCCTTCATCCAGAAGAAATGTAGCAGGCCATTTCCTGGGGAAGGAAGAAGTGGATGGCATCCAGCAATGACACTGGACTTTTATTACAGTGAATTTGAGAAGAGGCGTTCAGCTGTAAATCCGAATGCACTACAGCTTAGTACTAGAGCACTTGCCTAGCATGGGTGGGGTTCTGGGATCGGCCCCCAGCACTGAAAAAGAAATATTGTACACTGTACACAATGTGCTTTCAGGGAGAGTTGCAGAGCAGTATTTTTAAAAGGTTCTAGTCAGGCATGGTGGTGCACCCCTGGCCTATAATTCTAGCACTGTTGGGAGGCTGAGGCAGGAGGATCGCTGTAAATTTGAGGCCAGCCTGGGCTACATAATGAGTTCAAGGCCAATTTGGACTATATATAGAGACCTCATCTCAAAAACAAACAAGGGGGTTGGGTATTTAGCTCAGTGGTAGAGATTGCCTAGCAAGTGCAAAGGCCTGAAGCCAGGAGTGGTGGCGCACACCTGTAATCCCAACACTCGGGAGGCTGAGGCAAGAGGATCACTGTGAGTTCGAGGCCAGCCTGGGCTACATAGTGAGTTCAAGGCCAACCTGAATTAGAGTGAGACCCTGTTTCAAAAAACCTAAAAAAAAAAGTGCAAAGGCCTAATTTCCATCCTCAACACCCTTGCCAAAAAACCAAACAAACAAACAAAAAAAACACACAAAGATTCTACAGTTACAAAGAATAAACTTTAGCCCAGAATGGTGACTAAAACAAGAAAGAATATACTTACTGTATGGATCAAAATTGCTAACAGTAGATTTTAAATGTTTTCACCACACAAATGATAATTATCTCATATGAGAGAATTGTTAATTAGCTTGACTTAATCATCCTATGATGTAAACATGCATCAAAACATCTCATTGTATACACAAGTATCATTTGTCAATTAAAAATGAAATTAAAGGGTTTTAAATGTGAAGTCTTTTTATCATTGCTTATGGGTTGGAACAAGCCCAGGAGTTTCTTATTCATTATTTTTCGTTGGACAAATATTTATTCACTATGCCCCAGTGACTCTAAGTCTAAGCCCCAGTGATTCTGGTCTAGGTCATTTCCTTTATTCGTTGTCACCAATGTGAAGCTTGTGTTGCTTAACATTTACAGCTAGCACAAAGGGGTACAGTGGCTTTTTAGAATCTGGAGGGATACTCCACGAATGTTAAAAATTAATATATTTAGGGGCTGGGGACTTAGCTCAGCGGTAGAGAGCTTACCTAGCAAGTGCAAGGCCCTGAGTCTGATCCTCAGCACCCTAAAAATAATTTTTTCTTTTTTTGGTTTTTTAAAACAGGGTCTCACTATGTAGTTCAGGCTGGCCTTGAACTCACTGTGATCCTCCTGCCCCTGCCTCTTGAGTGCTGGGATTACAGGTGTGCACCACCACACCCAGCCCCAAAAATAATTTTAAAAATTTAATGTATTTATAAACATAAAACAATTACCTCAATTTACCTAATATCACAGTAGTAAAAGTATAAACTCAAACAAGGGATATATATATATATATCTATATATATATATAGATATATATATATATACCTATATGTACATATTATAGGACCTAGAGCTTTCATGCTGAACTACATCTCCAGCTTGCTTATTTATTTATTTATTTATGAATGAATGAATGAATGAATGAATGACAGGGTCTCACTATGTAGTTCAGGCTGACCTTGAACTCACTCTGTTGCCCAATCTGGCCTGGATCTCATAGCAATCCTCCTGCCTCAGCCTCCCCAATGCTGGGATTACAGGCATGCACTACCACGCCCATCCGATATTTCACATTTTTGAGATACAGTCTCTCTAAATTGCTAAATTGCCCAGGCTGGGCTCAAATTTGCTATATCCCATCTCAGCCTTCTAGACTGCTGGGATTACAGGCATGCACCACCACACCAGCTATTATAATAATTTTTCTTTCAACTCCTTTTTGTACAACTGCATTCAACGGTATTTAGGAGAAATTACTTAGAATTCTATCATGCTAAGACAACTCTTCTCATGTTTATCACTCCTGTACCATTTCCTTATTTTTTCTAAAATATATGGCAGCTGGGCATGGTGACACGTTTGTAATCACAGTACTCAGGAGGCTGAGGCGGGAGGATTGCCGTGAGTTCAAGGCCAGCCTGAAATACATAGCAAGACCTTGTCTCAAAAACAAAACCAAAATCAATATATGTCTGGTGTGTAATAACGTGCTGAGAAGGTAGTAGGTGCTCTGTACATGTTTAATTGATGAATGAAAATGTCCTATGGCCCCCAATGATCTTGGTCCTTGGGTTGCCTGAAGTGTTCACAGTGTGGCAAAGGTCTATCACTACCAGGAGGTTCTCCAAGAGGTCACAGGAAGTGATGTCGCCTTGGGGAAATATATAAATATATATGGCATTTTTCCTTCTTATAAAAGTACTGTATTGTGTGTGCATTGGAGAAAAAATCTTTTTTTTTGCTTTTTGAGACAGGGTCCAGGCTGGCCTCAAACTTGAGACAGTCCTCCTGCCTCAGCCTCCCAAGTACTAGGATCACAGGCATGTACCACCATACCCAGCATTGGAGAAAATTTTAAAACAGGGTAAAATATGAGTGAAATAGCCAACATCCACATACCAGTACCAAGAGACAATGGCTAATAAGATTTTAGTATATTTCCATCTGCTCCTAATGATTTGGATAAAAACAATTTGGTCAGAAAACTAATATTTTTATGCTCTTCTTTTGCATGTATAATTTGTAGATTTTTCTGTAATGAGCTTTTTCTAATTTAAAAAACAAGCAAAAAGAAATGTATCAACAAGCACAATCTTGGTTGTCTGTTCACCCAGGTATCTCCAGTTCCCAGGACGCTGCTTTGCACACAGCAGGGCTTCAAAACACATTTGAGTAATTAAGCTACTCACCCCACAGCTAGCCATAGATACATGGCTGCTAATGAACATACAGTTCCTCTGCTTGTCTGCATAGCATCTCTTGTTCCTGTTTCATTTCGCTGTTTTCAGGCTCTTGCTGTGCAGCCCAGGCTGGTCTCAAACTTGTGGCGATCCTCTTGCCACAGCCTGCTGAGTGCTGGGATGACGGGCGTGTGCCACCACACCAGACTCTCATTCCTTTTTGTTAAAGAGTTTATTCTAACACACATGCTGTTTTAAGAGCAAACTGATTGAATTCAAACAAAATTAATAGTGCCAACCCCCACTAGTCATGTGACCTTAGCAGGCAACTTCAGCAGTCTGCCTCAGCTTCCTCCTCAGTGAACTGGGGGCACAACTGAACAAAGACACCACCTGCTGCCCAGCACGGTGGTGCCCACAAATTTATAGCACAGTGGGGAGGAGAAAACCTAGGAACACATGTGTCAGGTGGTGCTAAGTGCTAGGAAAAACAACAAAACGAAACAAGGGAGGCAGTTAAGGGACCTTACTTTTTTATAAAGGGTGATCAGGCATAGCTAACAGTTTTAAAACTAACCTAATGTTCTGATGTTTTACAAACTTCAAGTTGTGCCTAAATGCAATCATGAAATCAACTTACAGTGTGATACGCATTTAAAAATTTTTTTGCAGTACTGGGAATTGAACTTTGCCTTCACAGTGAGTTACATCCCCAACCTACCTTCCCTCTTCCCTATTTTCCTTCCTTCCTTCCTTTCGTCCCTTCTTTTGAGACAGGGTCTTGCCAAGTTGCTAATTTGTCCAGGCTGGACTCGAATTTGTGATCCTCCTGCCTCAGTCTCCCAGAGGGCTGGGACTGTAGTCTTGTGCCACCACCGCACCTGGTTGTAATCCATTTTAAAAACTGAAACAAAATACGGGAATATATCACACATATTAACTGCCCCTTTGTCCAAGCCTGGCAGTATTCTGCAGACTCCCACATGTGTATACAAACGAAAAAGACTTACACAAAACAAATGTTGACCTTTAATACTACAGCAACACTGCGGTAAGCAGTCTTGGGGAAAGGTACCTGACCCTGGCCTCTTTGGGTTAAGATAACCCATGCCTCACATGTGCACCTAGTCCTGCTTTCTCACTTATAGACTGAGCATGGGAGAGACAAAGAGACAACCACAGAAAAAAAGCCAAAAAAGACAGAGATCAGAGCTAAGAGTTTGGAGAGCAAAGCTAAACAAAACTGAACATTCAATCCAAGAGAGAAAATGGTGATCACATTTTTTTTTTTGCTACAAGTTCAGAGTGAGATCACATTTTTATGCAAAAAAGCACCTGATGATTTCCCTTTTGAATACTCCCTACTCATCCAGAGTAGCTGACTCACTCTCTCTTCTCCCTTTCCCCACCTTCAAATAAATTGTCTTTTACTTTTTTTAGCAAAAGCACTCGATGGGAAAAAGACCAAAAAATGACAAATAGAATTGAAAAATGCAATTTAACAACAGCAAAAAAAAATTCAAAGCTAACAAAATATGCTGTACACAATACTTTCAGATTGTGTTATGAGAATGTGAATATTCTCAGAAACTCCCTAAATATCCTCACCATTCTTCCTTCTCCGACCTTCAATGTATTTATTTTTGTTTTGGTTTTTTTTTTTGTTTTTTTTTTTGACACAGAGTCACACCATGTAGCCCAAACTGGCCTTGAACTTGGGTGATCCTCCTGCTTTAGGCTCGGGAGTGCTGAGATTACAGGCCTGCACCACCACACCCAGCCCTCTCTCAGGCCTGGAAATCATGCCTACCTATCAGAAATGAGCAAATTCTATTAAAGGGAGACAGGAAATCGTCTTCCAGGCCTTCTTGCTGAGCACATTAAATTCTCACTGAATCAAAGCTGTAAGATACAGTTATTCTTTTTTTTTTCTTTGGTGCCGGGGGAATCGAACTCAAGACCTTGTGCTTGCTAGGCAAGCACTCTAACCACTAAGCTAAATCCCCAGTAAACACAGTTATTTTTGAACAAGGTCCTAGATTTAGTCCTACGCCGAAATCTAACCTACTGTGTGTTACTGTATGGCCCTCAAAATGAGAATAAGTTTTACATTTTCAAGTGTTTGAAAAAAATCAAATGAATATTTTAGGACTTGCCAAAATTTTCAGTAGCTATAGTAGTTTTACTAGAACCCAGTCAGGTTTATCCAAATTGTCTACGACTGCTGTTGGTTACAGCGGTGGAGTTGACTAGTTGCCCCCGGGGCCTAAAATATTTACAAGGGTATCTGGCCCCCTTTAGAAAAAGGTTACCATAGCCTGGTGGGGTGACACATGCCTGTAATCCCAACACTCAGGAGGCTGAGGCACAAATTCAAGGCCAACCTGAGCTACAAAGGGAGACCCTGTCTCAAATTTTATTTTATTTTATTTTGGTGCTGGGAATCAAACTCAGGGCCTTGAGCTTGCAAGGCAAACACTCTAATCACTGAGCTAAATCCCCAGCCCCTGTCTCAAATTTTAAAAGAATAAGGAAAAAAAGTTACCTCTTCCTTCTCCAGCCACCCCCTTGGCACTAGTCACTACCAAGATTAGACCAACAGGGGCAGAGGACGTTATAATAAAACCGTACCGTCTGGGAAACTAAAGCACAAGACACTCATTCCCTATATAAGGGAATATGATCGACTGGGTGTTTCCCGACTGGAAAGGTGGGCACGACAGCAGTGGCACCTGCACGATCGCGTGTGACATGAAGACACTTTGAAAGGTAGCGAGGCAGCACATGTGTCAGGCGTGCGTGCTTTAGCAGTCTAGTTCCCTTTGCGCGGTCGCCGCCCCTCACCCCGTGCCCTCCGCTCCCCTCGGGCCTCGCAGCCCCTCTTGTCCTCCCCCCAGCACTCCTCAGGACCGGGGGTGGGGTCGCCCGGGGCCACCGGTAGCAGGGATGACTCAGCAGGGGCGGGCATGAACCAAGCACGCCGGGGCCACAGAACCCCGCAAGGCAACCTGTTAAAGACCCAAGCATCCAACGTACGAAAATGTATTTTAAGGCTGCTTCAGCTCAGCGGCGGCCTGGAGGCCTGCGCAGCCACGGGCCGCACGTTCAACACAGCAGGGTGGCCAGGCCGCTTAAGCAAACGCCCTCGGCCTCTCCGAAAGGTCCCTTCACCTCCAACAAACGCCAGGCCCCAGCACAGGCCAGTCAGCTGAAGGGGACACTCTGAGGAGTGCAGAGAATTGCATGTCCGCGATTCCCGGGGAGACTTGGAGGGCACACTGATCTCTCGAGACTAGGAACCATTTTCCTCTCTGGCTCTGAGATTTTGCTTGGCTAAACTGTAGCGGCAGCCTCGCTAAACTGTAGCGGCAGCCTCGCTAAACTGTAGCTGCAGCCTCGCTAAACTGTAGCTGCAGCCTCGCCAAACTGTAGCTGCAGCCTCGCTAAACTGTAGCGGCAGCCTCCCTACCCCCAACCCCCGTCGCCGAGGCTGCAGCTTCAGGCAGCCACGCCCCGCGGGCCCCAGGGCTCGCCCGCCCCGGCCAGCTGCCCCCGCACCACCCGCTCGCCGCACCTTCATTTGCCCCACCCCCGCGCGCCCCCATCCGCCCCCGCGGCCGTCCCTGGGAGCGCCGGGCGAGTCCTCGCGCCTGCGCCGCGCCAACTTCCTGCCGCGGAACGCCCCACCTACCCCCAGAGGTCCACCTCCGAAGGGCGCGTGAAAGCCTCCAGCCGCACGCCATTGGTCGAGGCGGCGGGGCCGTTGGCTCCCAGGCCCGCCTCTCCACCGCCTCTCATTTTTTCCCAGGGCGGATGCGCCTGCGCTCAGCTGCCTGGGCGGGCTGGGAGGCGCGGGTTGAAAAGTCTCGTTCCAAGTTTGGAGAGAGAGAGAAGAGCGCCTCAGACCTCAATACCCGCGAGCGGGGAGGAGGCAGGAAAGAAGGTTAGGTGTCTGGGGTGCACCCAGGCAGCAAGGCGGACCGCAGGTTTCGAGAGCCAGGCGTGTGTGACGCGCCTGGGAAAGGCAGGAGCCCCAGCGGTCAGGCTGCTCTTGGCTAGCGAGAGGAGTCCGAGGCGGCAACGAGGGGCGAACGACCCGACACAAGATGGCGAGTAAAGAGAGTAAGAGGCCCTGCGGGGCGGCGCGCGCCGAGGCTGCTGGGGGCGGCGGGCGCGCGAGGCCATGGCACGCGCCGGCGAAAGGCGCGAATTGGCGTGCGGAGCAGGGGGCGGGGCCGGGTACGAGGCTGGGCGCGCGCCTTGAGGGGCCTGCGCGGGACGGGGCGGCCGAGCGAAGGGCTCGGAGCACTTCCGGAGCCGGGCGCAGGGCCGAGGGTGAGCCCCCCAGTCCCTTCGCGGCTTCGCTCCTCTCGGCGCCCTGGTCCCTGGGGCGGAGGCCGTCACCACCGAGAAGCTAGCGCGGTCGCTCTTTCCGCCCGTGCCTGGCGCCCGCCTCAGGGTCGCGGCCCTTGTCCGGGGGCTCTGAGGCCCGCCAGCCTATGGCTGCCGACGTGGGAGCCGGGGCCTCTCCTGGCGGGGGATGGAGGAAACGAGCCTGTGGGTTTCGGCTGCACGTGGATCTGTCTTCCCGTGCGGGTCTCGGAGCACCTCTCAGTACAAGTCGTCATTTTAGAACAGGTGCGAACAGCTGTACCAGGCGAAACAATCTCGATGTCCATGCAATTAATAACCCAATTTGGCATGCGTGGGACAGGTATTGATCTCAAAAGTGGAAAAATAAGCTTCCTGGTCTTAGTGTTCTTTCCACATTCTGGAAGAGTAGTTAAGTCCACATTACAGATACGTAAAAGGAGAGATTTGGTTAGGTGTGGCCATCTCGAGGTGACCTCCAGGGTCTGTATGCAGATTCTGCCGTCTTTCTCAGCCACTTAATCGTGTGGGCTTTCTCCAAATTTCAGTGTTTGAAGATACTGTGGAAGAGCGTGTCATCAATGAAGAATATAAAATCTGGAAGAAGAATACGCCGTTTCTGTATGACCTGGTTATGACCCATGCTCTTCAGTGGCCCAGTCTTACCGTTCAGTGGCTTCCTGAAGTGACTAAGTAAGGGTTTCTGGCAACTTTTATTTTGCATAACTTTACTGTCATTTCGAATTTCCTAGTTTTGGCATTTTATGCTTGAGAGTATAAGCATGGAATCGACCCTTGGATGAAGTAGCAGGTGGTTTTTATTTTCAGAATTTAAGTGATTTGTAAGATGATTTCTGGCATTATAATGTAAACGGGAGAATTTGCTTGAGATTAACGATGTTTGTAGAAAATACTGAATATATTTGACATGACTTGGGCCTAAGTGTAGGTTGTTATCGCTAGCCCTCAGACTCAGGTGTTTCTTTCACTGCATTGAAAAACGGTATACGTACAGAAAAGTACACAAATTACAAGCATGTGGCTTAATTTTTGCAAAGGGAGCATCCCTGTAAATGACATCTAAGATGAATATGTTAATAATTGGCAAACAGGAAAAGAATTTGGCAGCAGATGACCAAAAAAAGGTGTTAGTGGTTTATAGCAGTGGTGGTGAACCTATGGCACAAATGTGGCAGCTGGCTGTTGGTTATCATCCAGAGTTCTAAAAGGTTTGCCATCATTGGTGGTGTATGGAATACAGTTGGACATTGCTGTTAATTTTCCTGAGTGTTCTTTTTGGGCAGTTTTGAAATTTCTTTGGTAATAATGCCTGATATTTATTAAGCACTAGAGCAAGACCTGACAGTTGTGAGGAGTTTTATGTCCTGTTAACTTGTTTGCATCTCATAACAGTACTGTGATATAGGTGTTATCATTCTTGATTTGCTGGTGAAGAGAGGGGCTGAGAGGTTAAGTACAGTGTCTTGTCCAAGATAACACAGCTGGTAATGGTTACTGAGACTTTCAAACTTTAGTGTGCACGCCTGGTGTTAACCAACCCAGACCAGTTGGCTCCAGAATTGAGGCAACACCTGCATTAGACTGCCTTTCTTACAAGTTGCACCTTTTCTAGTAGGAACTTGGCCATGTACATCATTATTATTATTAGTTTTAGTTTTGAGACAGGATCTCGCTGTGTAGTTCCAGGCTGGTCTTGAACTCACTATGTAGTCCAGGCTGTCCTCGAACTCTCAGCAGTCCTGCCTCAGCCTCCTGAGTACTGAGATCACGGGCGTGTGTCATCACGCCTGGCTTTGTACCTTGAAAGTTTATTGATTTTTGTTTATTGTGAACCTAAAATGAGGATTAAATCAAACTCTAATATGGAAAGAGGATTTTGCCACAAATTATAAAAATGAGTAAGCAAATTTTATATAAAATAATTTTCATAATGGCTAGAGACAGTACTTGAGTGTTGCCTTACAGATAGGAGTGTATGTGGAGGCTCTGAAAATAGATACGAATGCAAATGTATGAATGTGGGACTGGTGTTGAAGAGCTAAATAATGGAGGCTTCGAGGCATTGTCTTTTTGGTGTGGTGGGTCAAATTCAGGGCCTTGGGCTTGCTAGACAAGTGTTTTACCACTGAGCTGTGTGTGCCCTCAACTGTAGGCATTGACTTTTCCAACCACTTGAAGAGATTTAAAAATAGATTGCCTATCATCATATACTCAAGGGCTTTCAGGTTCTGGCTTGGAGCTTTGTGTGCATTTGCCTCTTTTTGTCTTCCTATTAAGCAGCTTTAAAATTTATTAATATTTTGGATCCTTTTGACCTACTGAAATACAGTAGAAAAGAGCACATGGGGCTTTACAGTCAGAGACCTGGGTTTGAATCTTAGCTTTACGAACTGGGACAAGTTACTCAGTCTCCTGTGCCTGAGTTGTCTGGTCTGTGTGAAGTAGAAATTTTGGTAGCACCCACTGCCTACATTTGAGGGAATTAAATAAGAGCCCACGTTGTTAAATGCCGCGTATAGCATAAGAAAACTGTAAGTGGTGACTAGTGCTGGTTTTCCCACCCCTTCCTGTTCAGGAATAATCTGTAAGGATTGAAATAACTTTCTTTTGGATTTCAATGAAAGCTACTTACTGAAGTTTTCTTTAAGCATTGCCTATAATGTATTTTTGCTTTGTTTTAAAAAATAATACAGGCTGATTATCCTTTATCTGACATACTCAGGATCCAGAAGTGTTGGGATTTTGGATTGGGGGGTGTTTATGTAAACTTGATGAGATATTTTGGGGATGGAACCCAAGTCTACACATGAAATTTATGTGTTTCATATATACCTTTAAACATAACCAGAAAGTATTTGTATACAATCTTTTTATTGCTCCTGTGTTTTAACTGCAACCAGTCACATGAGGTCAGGTGTGGAATTTTCCACTTGAGGCATCGTGTCAGCCCTCAACAAGTCTCCCATAGTGGAGCATTTCGCATTTTCAGTTTAGGGATGTTTGACCTGTAGTTTTTTTGTGTGTTCCTTTTATCCCAGATAGGTCGCTTTCATATTAAACTTTAGGAACTTAGATGATGACTTTAATTAAATTATATATTCTGATGTTTTCTGTACAAAGAAGTTGTGGGGTCAAGTTGTAGGATGTTCAGTGGCTCAGAGAATGCAAGAAAATGCCGAGCAGCCTGCATTCTTGAATATTGAGAAGTACTGTGTGGTGCTTTGCAGGGTTGCATCTGGGTATGAAGGGACTGTGATTGTGTTTCACCCCACACAAAACAGTAGACATGCTGGCTGTTCTTGCTCTTTGAGGAACTGTCTTCTCCACTTCATATGCCCTTCTGCCCGTATTTAATATGCTAAAGAGTGCTTGGACTTTCCGAGGTGTTGTCCTTGAATCAGGTTAGGTAATTGTCCAAATAATTGATTTGGGTTTTAGAAGTTTTATAAACTAGTTGTTAATTCGTATCATTTATTAAATAATTTCTTATATGTATTGAGACTAATTTTCTACATAAACAGCTTTGTAATTTTTCAAATTCAGGCAGTACAAAAGTGTGTAAAGTAAAAAATATTTCCCCTTCCACATCCCTTCCTTGCCAGCATGTAGAAATGCCTAGATCTTAATCTTTTTTTTTAATGGGCGCAAGTTGTTCACCTGCCCTTTTTTTTTTTTTTTTTTTTTTTGGTGCCAGGGATCAAACTTAGGGCCTTGTGCTTGTGACTGACTTTTTAATAAGAATATGTGTTGGAGGCTTTTTCTTATCAGCATGCTTATATACACTCCTTCTTAAAGGCACTGTAAAACTCTATTTATGAATATAGTTTATGTTACTGGTTCCTTATTGATGAATATTTAGGTTTTCATTCTTTTGCTGCTACAAACAGTGCTGCTGCAAATAGTCTTGTAATAGATCCTATTTTGTGATGGGGCGAATTTCCTGACAGTGGAGTTATTGGGCCAAAGAGTTCTGGAATTGAAGACGGATAGGCTCTGTGACTATTTGTACTTCTGCAGTCTGTAGGTGTGTCCAGTGTTCGAGGAAAATAAGGCGCACTGATTAGTTTAGGAAACTAGGCCTTGTCTTAATGATGGAAATGAAAGGATTCGTAGTAACCAAAAATCCTGCTTGATAATCTGGGAGAAACTAGAATCATTGACTTTGAGACAAGAGGAAATTTTAAGATTTTCCAGTCCACTTAGGACAGTCTTCCTTAGAAAGGTCCTATGATAAACCTGTCTGCCTGTCATTTTTTACCTGTTGATCTTAGTTTTTCTACTTACCCCCACAAGAAAAGTTACTTTTTGTTCTGATTCTGTGTCCCCTCCCACAACAAGTCACTTATGTCAGCCCTAAAATTGTTCATGCGGTACCTCCTTTCAAGTATTCCTATTTTTTTCTGATGTTTCTTGAGACACATTTAAATTCCCTGTCATTTTAAGGCACTATTCCCTGTAAAGGTTTTATTTTGTCCAAGTCTTCCTTTATACATTGCTTAGAACCTAATTCCCCACACGTACAGTGTTTTTGAGATGGGGTCTCATTGTATAGCCCAAGCTGGCCTTGAACTCACTCTGTAGCCCAGGCTGGTCTTGAACTTGAGGCGATCCTCCTGCCTCAGCCTTCAGAGTGCCGTAATTACAGGTGTGCCGCACCACACTCAGTTTAAGATGGAATGAGTTACTTTTCCTGATAGCCACATCAAATTCTTGGTGCACTGTGCATGTATCAACTAAGACCCACATCTTTTTATTCCCCAAACAAGTTGCTATTGCTTAGCCATGGCTTTCTGTTCTGCTTTTGGAATTGTGCATTCTTTTTTACCATAAGCCAGATCTTCATTTTGTATTCATTAATAAATTACATGCCTAGAAGTAACCACCAAACTTTTTTTTTTTTAACCACTCCTTTGTACTACTGAAATCCGGGAGCCAACAAATGGTCTAACTTGACTGAGTTAAGACAAGAGGTGGAGTGTAGAGGCCTACTTCTCAGTTATTTACTGAGGGTGAGGCCTGGAGCACGGTGAGAATTGTTGTTCTGGGGAAAGCATTATTGATAGATACCAATGCAAAAATCGCCAGTTGGAC
The DNA here is from genome assembly GCA_004026905.1 of Hystrix cristata. Classification (NCBI taxonomy): domain Eukaryota; kingdom Metazoa; phylum Chordata; class Mammalia; order Rodentia; family Hystricidae; genus Hystrix; species Hystrix cristata. The sequence goes on from PVJO010002438.1 coordinate 142,029, forward strand.
TAAGGTGCCAAGGGGCACTGGCAAGTTCTTCAGTTTCCAGGTGAGTTTCCACAGGACAAGGTAATAGAAAGCCCCTTGCTAATACCAAGATTGCACATTTCATGAACTTTAGGCATCACAAACACAAGGGGTTTCATATTGTGTTATTTACACTTATAACCTGTTTTTTAAGTGAAGAAACATGCCCAGGGGAGGTTGTGATACAAGCAGTTGCATATACCTAATTTTAGTTGGAGCCAGATTTTAAACCGAGTTTACCTGACTCAACCTTTTCTTTCCATTCTACCTGTTGCCTCTTCTGGGAAATCAAAACATCTGGTATATTAAAATAGGAATATAGGTAGAACATATGTTTTAGGTGGGAAGTTAGGATATGTAAGTATGGGGATTGGTGGTGGACTCCTGTGTAGACGTTTGTCTGCTTCTTAGATTGCTGCTCTAGAAAACATATATTCACACTGATAATTGAGGCAGGGGAGGATGGCTCTTTGGGTAAGAAGCAAGCCCTGTGTGGGTTGTGGGTAGTATTTTCTTACACTTGCAAATGTGAGGATTGTAAAGTTGGTAACTAGAGAGAGAGCAGGTATGTAGTGGGTGCTCAGTATGTATTTGTTAAAGAAACTTTATTTGAGGGAACTAGACTGAATTTGTTAGCAACTGAAGGTTTTCTATAGAATTTGTGTGACTTGCTTTCTGTCTTAAACAGACCAGAAGGAAAGGATTATGCCCTTCATTGGCTGGTGCTGGGGACTCACACATCTGATGAGCAGAATCACCTGGTGGTTGCTCGAGTCCATATTCCCAATGACGATGCGCAGTTCGACGCTTCCCACTGTGACAGTGACAAGGGCGGTAGGTATTGCGTGTATTTCAGCATCAGTGTCAGAAAACATGCCTCTTTTAAAGCATGTGCTACTAAAAATTCAAACGATTAGCTTTTGGCTCAGCAGTGTGACTTCTAGGACTTTATTCTGTGGAACTACTCACATGTGTGCAAGGATTTCACATTATTTGCAGGATTGGAAAATGAGGATCAACCTAACAAACCAAAAGTTGATTCATAGGAAATTGGTTAAACACATTATGGTATGTTTAAAATACTACTCAGCAGTTAATGAAGAGGAGAAAATATATATGTGCTGGTGTGGCAAGGTAGCCAAGATACAGTAAATGAATAACTGGTGCATGTAATTACAATCTATTGTGGTAAAAGTAGCATGTGTTGGAGTATACATAGGAAAAATTCAGGAGACATATGCTAAACAGTTGATGGTGGGGTTTTTTAAATGTCAACACTCCTCTGTGTGGTATTCCCATGGCCACTCCAAGTTTGATGGTTTCACTAGAATGACTCAGAAAACTCAGTAGCAAATTATACTTACAGCTAAAGTTTGTTATCATAAAGAACACAGAGCAAATGCAGCAGGAACAAGATATGCATTGGTGAGTTCAAGGAGGTCTGGCACAGGTCTCATCCAGGCCACACAGGAAGTTTTCTCTCTGGCAGCAGGCTGTAGAGACATGTGTAGAATGTGTCTGCCCAAGGCAGCCAGCCCGTTCGGCTCTCAGGATCTGAGGCTGTCTTGGTGGCTGGTTACCTAGGCATGTGCAGCTGGCAAGCAGCCATGACAGTTGAAACACAGGACGCCAGTAATGAGAGCAGGTGCATACGATCAATCTTGATATTTTTGCAAAGCAGGCCTGACATTTGGGTACAGCATGGTCCATTGCTCCAGGTGTACACCACAGGAGCATCAGTCCATCAGTGACAAAGAACATTCTCAAGTTCATGTTCCCATGTTGTGCCAAGAGTCAGTAATGTTCCCAGCGTACCTCAGAAATGCAAAGGCTAAGCAGTCAGACCTCCCAGGTGAATGACTCCTTCACAGCCTCAGATTTTTTTTTTTTTTGGTGGTGTGGGGGGATACTGGGGATTGAACTCAGGGCCCCACGCTCTACCACTTAAGCTAAATCCCCATCCTCGGATGGTTTTTTTTTTTTTTT